>BOLG01001114.1:0-58790 GCA_016861445.1 Oryzias woworae
ATCTTGGAATTACAAATGCAATAACTCATTTCTCTGCATCTTTCAGAATGGTTTTTGTTTTAGAAATGTTGCTGAAATGAAAGAAAGATTTCCAATAAAGAGATTCCTTCACGACCACAACACGGAAATCACCAAGGTCTGAAGAAACATCTTACCAAGGTGGGAGCTGCTGCATCTGTCGTCTCATCTGGGGAAATTCTTTGGAAAAGTTTTGGCTAGTAGGTTTATAATGGTAAAAAAGGTTTTTGGTTGACATTGTAAGAAGAGATCCAGCTGCTCCTGAGCTGGTGAAGAGAACCTGGCCACATTGTTCAAAGAGAGTTTCATCAAGCCTCAGCCTCTGGGAGTGCTGCTCAGAACTTGCACTGGTCCTTGACCCTGTTGCCACTGGTGGGCAGAACTGCTTAGTAGCTTCACAGTTACACCTCAAAGTAAGAATGTCGTAAAAGTTCATCAGTCAGATTTAAATGTTTCAAGATTTGACTTTTGTATATTTGATTCAAATGGTCTGTATTTATTAGAATTGAGACTCAAACAGCACAAACTGATGCAGAAACGGGGCAGAAACCTGGGCACTCCAGGTAATATGTTCTATTATTGTGCATAAAGAACTCAAAGAAAGATGGAAAAATCTCCTAAAGATATCCGTTTACAGATGAGAAATTCTCTTAATATGTCAAAAAATAGACTTTATTTCAATCATTTATCCTTTCAAAATAACACAAATCAAAATATGGTGAGTGCAAATGTGTGGGTACCCCCCACCCCCCGGCAAGTATCACAGCTTGTAAGGCTTTTGCAGCAGCCAAGAGTGTCAGGATTCGTCCCTCCAGCTCCATCTCCGACCATCAGAGGGAGCCCTCTCCTGAATACTAGCTCCCTCCACTCACTCCCACGTCTCTCAGCTGTCCACAATCATCTCATCAACCCCCCTCCTCTTAAACCCCACCTGGACTCAGTAACATCACAAAGTATTGTGTTGCCTTGCATACAACTCCGAGCGCTTACCTGTCCTGTTGTTTCTCTGGTTTTGATCCTCGCCTGTCTCTCGTCTCCCATGCCCTCGACTCCTGCCTGTCTTTTGACTCTGTTTTTGCATCTGCCCTTGTCTGCTCATCTTGTTCCCTTATTCTTTGCTGCTGCACATGGATCCGAACATGTAGACTCACAAAGAGTCTCTCTGTTCTTGTTTGAGTTACCTCATTCATTCATTCTTCTTCCAAAAATCTTCCAGTTCTTTCAGGTTTCTGGGATGTCTGTTCCTCACGGCTCTTTTAAGGTCTATCCATAGATTTTCAATGATTATGAGGTCAGGTGATTGAAGTTCACTGTAAAACCTTCAGTTTCTGTCTATTAATGTAAGGGCGTGGATTTGGAGGTGTGTTTAGGATCATTATCATTTGGAGAAGTCATCCTCTCTTCAACTTTTTCACAGATAACATCAAGTTAGTGTCTAAAATTTGCTGAAATTTGGTGGAATCCATTCTTCTTCTCTGGTGAAATGTTCCATCTGAACCGGGTCGGTCCACAGAACCTGTTTCCAAAATGCATCAGGCTTGTTTCTATGTTCATTTGTGAATTCAAAGGTTGAATTTTGTCGTTGTGGACGTAGAAGAGGTTTTCTTCTGATGACTCTTCCATGAAGATCATATTTGTACAAGTATCTCCTGACAGTAGATCAGTGCAGAACAACTCCAGAGTCTGCAGGTCTTTCTGGAGGGATGCTGCAGTCAAACGTGGGTTTAGATTTGATTTTCTCACAATCCTGTGAGCTGCTCTGTCTGAGATTTTTCTGATCTTCCAGATTTTGCTTTAACTTCCACTGTTCCTGTTGACTGACATTTATTAATGACATTCAGAACAGAGGATAATTTCATCTGAAAAGGCTTTTCTATCTTCTTACAGCTTCTGCTGCTTTGTGATCATCAACTATTTTCAGTTTCATTGTTCTGAACAACTGCTGGAAGAACCCATGATGCTGATTGTTGGGACGAGGTGACTCAGATTATTTACAATCTTTCAGATTGAAATCACCTGGTCTTTGCAAATCATGATTGTGAAGAATCCATGACACTGTCAGGTCTCAGCTTTTCCAAAGGGGGCGGAGCATAATATCAATTCTGCAGGGCGACAAACTCTTGCACGCGCCATTATTTTGTTTTGTTTTTTTTAAAGGGTAAATAATGGAAATAAAGTCTATTTTTTGACACATTAAAAGGATGTCTCATCTATAAACTGATGTCTTTATGAGATTTTTCAATCTTTCTTTGGGTTCTTTATGCACAATAATAGAACATTTTACCTGGAGTGTTCAAACTTTAGATCCTCACTGTAGTTTTTTGCAGTTTTACTGTTTCCTTTTGTTGGACTCCAAACATTAACTGACCCACATCTGATACTGCGAGCCTTAAGTGTTCGCTGACGGCAGCATGTCTGCATGTGGTTCTGGTTCATCCTCCTTATTGAGTTATCGGTGGGCTTAGCTGTAGTTTTGGTCCAGGTGAGGGGCTTACCACGACCAGAATCTTTCAAGCTCACTTTAGGATGTTGAGATGGTGTTAGTGCAGAATGGAAGTCCTCCCAGTAGTAGGCAGGCAAGTTAACATCAGCTTTTCAAAGAAGAAGGTCTGGAGTTGATGTTTCCACACGAGTCATGCAGAGGAAAAAGGCCTTTCCTTACTGAAAACACTTCAGATTCAACTAACGGTTGTTTTCTGTGAAGCACACACGCTGCAGGTCAAAGAAGATCATCATTATGGAATAAACTGACCTCGTCCTTCAATCATACTTCTGGTAAAAGAGCATGACACTTTAGTGTTTTCATCACCTTGAACTCAAACAGAAGATGATGGTTGAGACAGCAAAAGAGAAATCAGACTTTGTTGTGGTTTTAGCCTCGTAGAACAGGAAGTATTTCATGGCTTAACACCTCAAAGCCTCTGCCTTATAAAACCTCCATTTTACTGTATTACTGTTACTACATAAAATGTTCCAGAATATTCCTTACTGATGCCTTTCACTACTGTTCTATAGGAATAGTTATATGTCACTGGGACAATTGCTTTTGTGCTGAGTTTTTTCCCAGTCTAGTGTCTTGAAGGCCACATCAGCCCGTCTCGTCTCCTGCAGCAGGTGCTGTGATGAAAGGAGCCTAAAGATGGACAGGAGGATGTAAAGTGATGGATTACTAATGGATTAGGTTTAAGCTGGGAGGTGACTGGTACAATGCTGGATGTGACTCATGCTTGTCCTTGTAAATATCATTGAAGGCGTTTTTTGAAGAGTGGCTCCTCCCCTCGCAGCCTCCATCCTACAGCCTGTGCCCTCACACAACAATGTCCTTGTCTCTGACACACAATATGTGTCGTTGTCCAGGAAATCTAACCACATCAAGCCCCCTCATCTGCCTCCCTTTGATTACCCAGCATGCTTTGCTCCCCGTGGCTAAACAAGCTCTTTGTTTTGGTGAGCTTTTGTTGACGTACACTCTGGTCTCGCTCCTGTGAACTGTGAACTGACTTCTCTGTGTGTCTGTGGTCTCGTGTTTCCCTCAGATGCGGCGGCAAGCTGATCTCTGACCCCAGGCGGGTGTAGGTGGCACAGATCGTAGGCCGTGTGCTGCGAGGAGCTCCATCCTCACCTGTTGAGTCACAACAGCAGTGTTAGCGTCAGAGAGATCTCTTCATCATTAGGTTCAGTCACTTTCACTTTGACAGAATAAACTCTGGAGCTTTTGTTTCAGACTCAGAAATGAAAACATTTGTTATCTGTTGTAACAAGTTATTTAGATTGTAAAGCATACATCTTTCTTTTCAGATGTTATCATCATATTTCTGAGTAGACTTACATGCTTGAAGGCGGCTGTCAATGACTGACTGGTGCTGTAGAGACTTGCTGCCCTTTGACCTGCTGCCTGTAAAACAAGGAGGAGGTTCGCTCCTGGATTTAAGAATGACTGGGGTTTGTGTAACAAGGTCTTCATGGTGTTGGTGGTGGGCTGGATGAAGCTCCAGCAGAGCGAGGAAACCCATCCCAGAGCAGCGGGGGCAGCCTCAGACAGAGCCAGCTGGGGAGCGTAGCGCCATCAGATCTGCTTTCAGACGCCGCGCCAGGATTTTCTGCTCTTCCTGACAGTTTCCAGCTCTGCGGTAAGTCGAATGCCTAAATGTTGATCTCAGTTTTCTCAGATGGATAATGCTGATTGTTTTGTATGACTCAGTGTTGATGGGGAGCTGATAGGAGCAGAATGTTTTCACTGGTGATATTCAGGCAGGACAAGTCTCTGGTCATTTTTCAGCTTCATTTGATTTCCTATCCATCTGCGTCTTTCAGGTTCAGTTAGTCTCCATCAGAGCTGAGCTGCTTCAGTTTCCATCTCAGGACTAACCTTTCATCTGAACAAATTAGAGTTAGATCTAGGAATCCAATAGTGTGATTAATCAAATATTTCTGTCTATCCTTCTATTAGATTCTATTAGAAAATCTTAACTTTTCCTCACATTTTAGTCCAGCCTTAGTATTTATCATTGTAGAGGATTCAACCAGAGTTTCTGTGATGAAACCAAACTTTCCTCTTGTTTGTTTTTGGAGTTTGAGCAGGACATAATGATAGACTAGTGCTTCAGCATTAGCTGCAGTGACATGTAAAAGGTTTACTCTTCATCACATGTGGAAAAGCTCGTTGTGCGTTTGAGACCACAACATTAGCTGATCTTGACTAAAGAGAACTTCTCACAAATCCATGAGAGCTGCTGCCCCTCATCTTTTGAGAGCAGAGTCTTGCTGTGGAGTCGCTCATTTTATTCTCTCTGGTTCATGACAGCACCATTGTACTTCAATTAAAACAAACTGAAAGGGAGATGTTTATGGTCTGTGTCTTCCTCCGTTCAGAGGTCCAGACAGATGAACTCTTTAAAGTGTAAATAATTCATGTGAAATAGCACAGTGTTGTCAAAGAAACAGAGAAAAGCTGGATCCAGATTGATCCTCTGGATGAAATGAGAAGCGTCGACTCCTTTACTGACATGGTTTCCAGTAAGGAGCTGAACAGACTGCTGAACATGCCTGTGTCCAGTGCAGGCTTTAGCATGGAGAGGCAGGCGGTTCAACGCGCCAAAGAGAGGCCTTCCTCAGCGGCAGGGCTCGGGCTCTGGGAGTTCAGGCTGCAGCAGCTTCATGCCCTGCAGAGAATGCTTACAGAGAAAGAGACAGAGATCTGCAACCGCTCTCAAACAGGACATCAACAGGGTGAGTGGGGCCCTGAGGAGGCAGTTTGATGATGTCACTGACCGCTGTGCTGAGATGTGAGCTGGCTCTCCACAGAGCCAGTATGACACGCCGCTACTGGAGCTGATTGGCATTGAGAATGAGATCAAGCTGGCCATCGAGAAGCTTGCAGAGTGGACCGCTCCTCGTCCAGTGGAGAAAAACCTTCTCACCATTTCAGATGAGGTCTATGTCCAGCCAGAGCCCCTGGGGGTTGTTTCTCATCATCGGGGCCTGGAATTATCCGTGGGCACTGACCCTGTTACCGCTGATTGGAGCCATTGCAGCAGGTAAAGTGCTGGTCATCTGCATTTCATTTACAGAAACACATTCTGACATTCCAGTTTGAGCCAGAGCAGCACAAAACTGGAGACCCAGTTTAGGGATAAAACCATGGAAAGCTTTTTAAGATTAACCACAAGTACAGGAAAAGAGGCAGCACTTCAACCGACGGTGGTTCCTTTGGCGTTGGGGCAAAGGTGAATAATCATGCTGGAAAATAAAGTGCACGGGTTTTTTGTTTGACGCCCAAAAACTATGGAACTTATTCAGGACTTTTTGATATTTAGACGTACCAGTCTTTAGTCTTGCACTGTCTCTCTATGGTTTCATCTTTAAACCTGCAAGGTTCAACCGTTCTCTGTCTGACTTTGACTTCTATCAAGCTATTTCCAGAAAAACCATGGAAATGCGGCTTTTAAAATGATTGAACTCAACTCCATTCTACAACAATCCCATTTCCATCATGGTATGAACACCGAATCCAGTTTTTCTGATTCTGGTGATGGAAATCTTCCTGATGTTTTGGGCTGTAAGCCTTTTGACAGTAATGAGATGCCGTTTATAAAACAGAATGTTGACCCCTGTACAGATGCCTATCTAAAAATCCAAAGACCCGTGTCCTCACAGTCCAGCCCTGCTTCACAGAAGATGGTCCTCATCAGGATGTGCAGCCCTGCTTCTAGTCCTGTGTTGTGAAATGTCCAGCTGTTCTAAATTCTTTTGCATGTCCTCCCATTTCTGCATTCTCATCCTCCCCACTCGGCTTGCTCTTCATCACTTGATGATCTCATCTCATTCACAGAAACCTGTGTTCTCCACCAACAGGCAACGCAGCTGTGGTGAAAACCGTCGGAGCTCAGCGAGTGCTCGTCCCTCCTGCTCCGAGCGCTGCTGCCCACGCTATCTGGACAAGGTTCTGAACTGTTATTGTTGATGGGACAGTGCGGGGCAGAATGACTGCAGTGTTGCATCTTCATGCAGCATCAGCAGCTTTCTCTGTGTGTGTTGGATGTTTTATTTTATCCGTGTCACCCTGATCCTTCAACATTAAATCATCCTGATTTTTAAACACCAGTGTCAGACAAAACAGCCATTTTACTGTATCACAACATCAGAAAAAGAAGACATGTCATGGAAAAAATACACAGCTGGAGGGTTAAACATGTCAGATTATCCAAAAACTTTTTGAAAAATCAGGCAACATTTTATCCACAACACAAATGCTAGAATGTCCAAACCCTGTTTTGTATGCAAACAAAGGTTTATTTCACAATGATGTCTGCAATCATGCCTCAGACTGTTTCAGAAACTGGCTTTAAGGTGAGAGCATGCTGGAAGCTCCGCCCACCACCGTCTGTGACTCATCCCTTTGAAACTTCACTCATAGGACATAACAGAGCTTCTGGAAACTGTTTTTGTTCTGAGAGACTTCTGTTCTGACATTCAAAGCAGATCATGTATGGAGCCCCAAACTCTTCATATTAATATTATTATATTATGATCAAACACATCAGAACAGACGGATTCATTCTGCTGAAAAAGTTCATTATGAAATAAATAAGTCATTCAGAAAGACAGTAATGTGAAATAAAAAAAGCTACTCTGAAAACTATTGGTTTTGAAAATCTGAGTTTTCTGAAAACAGTCATATAATTATAGTAATATTCAACATGATTCAAAAGTGAATATTTAAAAATGCTGTGATGAAACCATGAGCAGGTTTTAAAGCTGAATGAAATACATGTGATAATATTATGGCTAATCTAATATCTGTGTGCAGGTTTATCACAACTGAATGATTTTTAAAAATACTTATGAGATATTTATGGGTTGAGTGTCTGATTGCACAAGATCATATTTCTCCATTGAATTATGACCAGTTTGGGGCTCCATAGCTCGTGCTACAGACCTGCATTCAATGAACTACTGTATGTCAGCAACCAGATGTTCTCCTGCAGTCAAATCCTTTTTTATGCCCAGCTTTTCTGAGACTTGACAGTTCCAGCGAGCATCCTTTGTTTCATGCTTTAAAAGGCATTAAACCTTTCCTGTGTTACCTGGGCTTAATCTGAACTTTTTCAAGAATTCAGAGAATGTCACAGCACATGACATGTTCCACTCTGCTGCTATTTACTGAAAAAGATCCAACATGATGAGACAGCTCGGTAAAAAACCCCGTCAGCAGGCCTTAGATCCATATTGAAGTGTCTGCTTTCAGTTTTCTGGACAAAACTGTGCAGAATGTCGTTTTCTGAGAGGATGCAGATATGGTTATGGAATGGTAAACTTTTGCTTCCAGGATCTGTATCCAGTTGTGATGGGCGGAGCCTCAGAGACCCAGGAGCTGCTGCGGCTCAGGTTTGACCATGTGTTTTACACGGGCAGCAGCACTGTGGGCAAACTGGTGATGGAAGCTGCAGCTCGCCACCCTCACCCCGGTAACTCTGGAGCTGGGGGGGAAGAGCCCCTGCTACATTGACAAGGACTGCGACATCCGAGTGGCGTGCCGTAAGACTCACTCCAGAAGAGCTCATCACAGCAGCATATACTGAAAATGCAAACACATTGAAGAAAAAAAAAGCATAAACTGAAGAAGCACAAAGACTCTGTGGCCTGACAGTGTTTAGTTATGAAGCTTAAAGACTTAAATAGGACTTTATGTAGCTGCATGCATGTCTGAAAGTGCCTGACTTTGGAATTGACCTACATGGAGCTTCATCTTGAGCTTTGACAGCTGGTCAAATGTTTGTGTGGAAACATTGGCCAAGAGTTCAAAGCTGCACTTGAATTAGCAGAAGAATCCCAGACAGACAAGCTTGAATCAGTGCTTCTGTGAGCAGCCGCATCACATGGGGGGAAGTTTGTCAACTGTGGACAGACGTGCATCGCTCCCGACTACATCCTGTGTGAGCCCTGCATCCAGAGCCGAGTGATTGACTGCATCAGGCGCACCCTGCTGGTAACCCCCCCGCTACTCTGGAAATGGCTGCCAGTCTCACAGGGAGGAGCAGGATGGTCAACTCGGAACTTTTTTATCTCACTCCAGGAGTTCTACGGAGCTGACCCCAAGTGCTCTGCGGACTACGGCCGAATCATCAACCAGCGACACTTCACCCGAATCATGAGCCTGATGGAGGGTTACACCCCTGTGGTGGGGGGTCAGAGTGACCCCTCACAGTGCTACATCGGTGGGCATTTGTAGCTCCTCGACAGCAGACAAATACATGTTCCTCGTTTAAGCTCAACTGATCTTTTGTTGGAAAGCTCCCACAGTGCTGAAGGACGTGCCCCCCCCATTCCCGGCTGATGCAGGAGGAGATTTTCGGTCCTGTGCTGCCCATTGTGACTGTAAGTGACATGGACGATGCCATCAACTTCATCAATGAGAGGGAGAAGCCCCTGGCTCTCTATATCTTTTGCTCCAACAAGAAGGTAAAATGCAGATCATTGTGGCGTTTGCAGCTGCTCTTCCTTCTGCTCCTCCTCCTCCTCATTTCTCTTTTCTTTATCTTCCTCCTGATCACTGGTGGTTCTCAGGAGGTAAAGAGGATGATTGAGGAGACCACAAGCGGCGGAGTGACAGTCAACGACGTCATGATGCACTACAGTCTCAGCTCTCTCCCGTTTGGTGGAGTTGGTGAGAATGCTGATCAGTCTTGCATGTTCTACAAATGACGCTGACTTGTTGAGTTGCTTCTGTTGACCAATGAAAACATGTAAAACAAAAAGAAATGTTTCATGAACTCAGGCTGACTAGACGTTCAGACCCAGACAGCACAGAGGGCCGTTCCGCTGGAGCAGAAGGAGCCCACTGTTCTGTTGCTGTGCTTTCACGGTCTGCCCTGCTGCCTCTGTTGCCTGGTTACCATTTAGGATTTTTGTTAAAAAGTGCGTCAGAGTAGTTAAGTCTGCTGAAGAAAGGAGGAGCCTGGAAAAGAGAGAGTTGTAATCCCAAAATCCACAGAGCTATTTTTAATCACTTGTTCTTTATTAAAGTTCTCAAATGAAAAGAATCAGATAAAGTGTTTGATTAGTCACTGATTCATGCGCTGAACTCATGAGTGGGGGCTCAAACTAACCAAGAAAACAGCTCTATTTTGGATGAGAAACTTCTCTTCTGATCGCTGAGTCATGGCTGTGAGTGTGTGTCCCCTCCAGGTCAGAGCGGCATGGGCTGCTACCACGGCAAACACACTTTTGAGCGGCTGAGCCACCACAGAGCGTGTCTGCTTCGCTCACTCAACATGGAGAGTGTCAACCTGGCCCGCTACCCTCCGCAGGACCGGCGCCGGGCACGCAGGGCCAAGATGGGCCCTCAAGTCCCCCTTGATTGACATGTCCAAGAGGACGCTGATCTGGGGCTGTGGTGGCCACCATCATTGGCATGGGCCTTTTTGTCACGCTGCTGGTCATCCTGCTCATCGCTGCCGGCCTGAACTGCACCTGCTGGTACTGGAGAGGCTTTTACAACTAGAGACACTGCAAGAAACCCCAACCAACTTGCACATGCACACAAACCCACATGCACATGAAAACACATGGACAAACGCAGAAGATGTGTGTTTGATTTAACTGTATTTCTGGCTTGTTCTGTTTTTGACTGGTTCTAGATCCCTGTGGTTCTCAGTGACTCTGAGAAAACACGTTTCTGTATTTGTCCAGACATGATGAACACAATTTTAATTCCATGAATTTCTTTATGAATCTATGTTACCGATGCTCTATCGTCACAGTTTAGTAAGGGTTTCTTACATTTTTTAGAGGTTTTTAATTCATTTTCAGTCTTTTGTTGTAAAGTGCAGATGAGTTTCTTCTAACTGTTTTCTGACATTTCAACGTATGCCCAACAGGTGGCAGCAGAGAGCTAGGTCAGATTTGACAGAATCAGAATAAAAGCTTTTCTCTGCAGCTTTCCAGACTTTTCCTTTACCTTCACTCCGTGCCCTGAATGAAAGAAGTTCACTTAGTGGTTAGAACTCATTCAAATGACATTTTACTTTGACTGCTGACTTTGCAAATAGATTCAAGAGACATGTGTTATTGTAGGCAGGATTTACTCCAGATTTACTCCATCACTCTGACAACTTCATATAAAAAAGAATGTTGTTTTTGCACCTGAAAGTGGATTTTTAAGTCTTGGCGATGACATTTATAAATGATATTAACACTGGTACAGGTCACAAAGACGCAATCCCTACGTTTTTTTCCTAAAACCAGCCTCTCAAAATCATCCTGACAAAGTAAAAACAGGAACCACAACAAATGGATCAAGAATGCTGGAATGAAGAAGAAAACTCCCATTCAGTTCCAGGTGTTAAGCAGACAACAAAGAAAAATAATTGTGTTGCATAAATACAGGAGAGGCTGGAAGCAGAACAAGACCAAACCCGACTGGGACCTTTTGAAAATGACTACAGACATTGTTAAGCAAAGCCAATCTGTTCCTGTTGGGGTTGTTAGATGCCTGAACCCCCTCAACCCAAACCAGAGAAAGCAGCTCCCCAGCATGTTCTTTCTGTGCCAGACGGGCGTCTCTGTGATGTGAGAGAAAGAGAAGCACAGCTGCAGGGATGGCTCGCCACAATAAAGCTTCCTGTTGGTGATTTCACCTGTGAGGAGCAGAGCGGCGGCAGCAGGTGAGCTAAGCGGGAAACCACTCAACCCCCCCCTTTTGCACGGACACATCCGAGCAGAGAACAGACTCATTTTCCACAAATTCGAAAAAGTGCAAAGACAACACAACATTTAAAAAAAGGAGGAACCTGCATGTTCTGCCTGACAGTCATAACTAACCAGGCAGACGTGTGGGTCCGTTCTCAACCAAGGAAGAAGCTGGAAAAATACAGAGTTAGAAGGTTAGCTGGAAACAAAGCGTGTTTGCGCCATGTGGCCTTCAGCTTTATCTTCCTATTAGTCAAAAGAATGAACCACAGTGTTTGGAGAAAATAGACCCGGTGTGTAGTCTGCTGTGTGCCAGAAGGAAAACTGTCTGCTTCCAAGCCTCACAGATAAACCTTGTTTTTACTACAGAAACTTTCTCAAAACTTCAACCGAATCCAAAGAAACATCTGGTGAGACAGAGTCTGGATCAGAAACACAAACCTGCAGTTTGCATGTTTGAGACTGCTGCTCCAGGACATCAGGTATGCTCTGAGGGACCATCTCTCATCTCAAACCAGTGACCCCACAACCTCCCTCGCTTTCTTCTGTTCCAGTTGTTCTTTCCAGGAATGATGGAGCCAAACATTTCCTCCACAGAACAGAGCCAACGAAGGACGTTGTGATCCATCTCCAGAAAACAAAAGGAGAAGAAATGAAGCCAATTTTAGCTGTGGAATCCAACACCAAAAGGTCACCCCCCCATGAAATAATGATGAAATCAAAGTTCCTTTGTCAATAAGAGGACTTCACTAAAGCCCTGATCTAATGAGCGCTCAGCTCAGGTTCTTGAAAAATCACGAAAGGCTGTTAAACATGCGACTGTTTGTAGCTCACACACAGGGAGCTTCTGCTGAAGATCTCACCGACTGAACCTCAGCTGAACAGAAGGTTTGTCCTCACATGGCCATCCGGGTTTGAACCAGCACACTCAGGAGAGTCCGACTTTTCTGAAGGTTTCAGCAGCATCCTGCATTTGTCTGCAGACATTCTCACCAAAGAACATCTGTGCAACACGGACATGCAGACCAACCAAAGCACAGCAGCAGTCCGGAGAGCGCACAAACATTTTGTTTTCAATGGAAATGTTACCATGGTAACTCTGCACTTTGTTGATTTCAGAGGCTGAATGACTGGTGATTGTTGCTTCATCCAATGCCAAAGGTTTGCTGCAAACACCACAGCTGGACTTTCTGGGACGTTCAAACATCCAATCGCTGCTCAACACAACATTTGAGATCATCTGAGCTGCTGTGATCATGAAATCTGAAAGGAAAGCACATGGAATGTTCACATGAGCCTGACTTTTCCGGGTCTTCTTGGGCGTTTTGGTTGTTGTTTGTGTTGGTTGTTCTTTGAAATCTGACAGCGTTTACAATAGAATGGTGATAATTTTTGCACACTGTCATTGTATTTGGTTTTTATACACATTTTTTACATACTTTAAGTTACAAAGGAATCCCCTGTATTTCATGGTTGCATTTGTATTTGGCTTTTTGTGTGGCTGTGTCATGAAGTTCCAAACACAGCGACAACTGATCATCTTTTTTAAAAAAAAAAAAAAAGGCAATTGTGTCTGATAAAATGTTATTTTGAAAATATCTTAAGAACAATATTTCTTTACATTCTAAAGTAGAGAGTAAGCCTCCATTTGCCAACTTTTCTTTTGCTTGTATACAACGACTTTGTACATATTGAACTGAAACTGACGCTTTTTCTTTGTTCCGCTGCCTAACACTGCATACATTTAACACTCAGACGTGTAACAATTCAAAATAATGAATCAGCAGCAGTAAAGCAACATTCATCATTTCATCAATTTAAACATCAAGTTGAGTTCTGTTTTGAAAGGTTGTAAGCTTACATGTGAGACCACAAAAATGCAGCTTTGCCCAAGAAAAGCAGATGATTTATGATCAAGCAAACACAGCCACAGCCGGTGGAATAACAAAGTACTTTTCCTTGTTACATTCTGTGCTCTTGTATTTCTACTGTAAGCACTGATGATCCAAACACTGAAACAGATGAACTCTTAGAATGATCAGCTGACAAATACAGCAACAGCTCACGTCTCAGTGAGGTTTTCAGTGTTCAGTGACACATGAGATCTATGAAGACATGAGAGTTTGTGGGAAAACCAGCTCTGTCACACTGACTGAAGCTGGCACTGGAACATTCCCAGCGAAGAGAAGTGAGAAGAGAAGTTGCACCTTCTTCATAATCAGCTGATGAAGCTCAGGGAGGAGCCACCCTGCCTCAGAACTTAAAAAGGCTCAGCAGAAGGGGATCTACACGCAACAATGACCTTCTTGCAGCTGCTCGGTTTTGTTTTTGTGCTTGCCTTCAGTGGTGTTGGTGATGCACAGCGCCGTGGCATGAGGCCCCCTCCCTGGGCAGCCAAGATGCTGAATCCTGATGTAGCTGCAACCCGGACTCGAGTCAAGGCTGAGAAAGACCACGTCCCATCTCTGCAAGATGACGGCTTTGACCCAAAACGGATCCGGCCTGCAGGCGAGCAGCTCAAGTGGAAGTTTCCAGAACCCCCAGCAGATTCAGTGAACAGGCCACCTGTCCAGTTCAAACTGCAGCAGCCGGTGGTGTCCAACAGGGTGGCGGTAAAGTGTGGGGAGAGTAAGGTTCAGGTTGAAGTGAGTCAAAACCTGCTGGGCATCGGTGCGCTGATCAGTCCAGATGAAATCACACTGGGCGGCTGTCCAGTCACTGAGGTGGATGACCACTCCCAGGTGCTGATCTTTGAATCTGAGCTGCACGAGTGTGGCAGCACTCTAATGGTATGACTCTTTTTTTCTGGGACTGTTTGGACTGTTTTCCTCTTGTCCCTGAATGTCTGCTTACTTCTACAACGACAGTGATGTCCTAAAGCAGAGCTGGCCAACCCTGGTCCTCCATAACCAACGCCTGTACTTTTCTAGCTCTGCCGTCACTGCTTCCTGGTTAGCTGACTCAAGTAAATCCTCATCCTGATTTAGGTGGTCAGCATCTAGCAGTCCAGGAGGAGCTGGAAAGCCGGGCAGGTTGTGCATCTCGAGGACCTGGGTGGGGCAGTCCTGCCCTAAAGAAAAAAGTTCATTGAATTTTTTTCCCACACACTTAACAATGTCATTAAAGTTTTCTCTTTCCCTTTCAGCTCGAGGATAATGGTTTTGTTTATGCCTTCAAGCTGATCTACAACCCCAAGTCAATGGCGAGAAGTCCCATCACAAGGAGCCAGAGTACAGCCATTGGAGTGGAGTGCCACTACAAGAACTGAACTGAATAAAGTTGAATGTTCTGTTTCATTCCACTGGTATTCTTCCAGGTGGGTGGTCCAGCCTGTAGTTTATGACCCACCGTTAATCATTGTAAAACACCTGATTCCTTTAACATTTTAAAAGACTCCTCTCTGTCTCTGCGTTTGTCTTGTTTCCAGGCAGCTTAAACAGTCTTTTTGTTGTTGAAATATCCTGAGCCAATAAAGTTTTTGAATCTCAGTCTGTTTAAGAAGCAGGCATTCATTCACGCAAAGCTGTTGGTGCTGACTGTCTTCAGAAATGTGGACCCACAGACGCTTGCTTTGAACCTTGAAAGTCCAGCTGCTGTCCTGAGGAGCTGCTTTCAGACACAACAGCGCACGCTGACACTAGAGCGCTTGTTTTTCACCTGTTACCTAAATGTCCATCTGTGGTTTGAAGTCTGGGAACATGGGTGTTTCTGCAGGGGAGCTGCAGCTTTTCTTTTTCTACATGTTTGAAGCAGCAGGAGACTTTAGGATTCATTCAAATGTAAAATGAAGCTTCTGCTCTGAGATGACCCAGACTGAGCTGAGACCACACTGACCAAATGCTAACCTGCATGGAAAAAGCTCATTTGAGCTGTCGGTCAAGCTGATCTTATTCAACAGATTTTTGCTAATACAACATGCATTGAAAGGATTGCCTAAGGTCTTCAGATGATGGATTGCTGAATTAAGCCCAGGAATGTCTCTTTAAAATAAAAAACATTCAGATCTTTTGTTTTGATTTTCTTCAATTTATGCTTAAAATGTGATATCTTGTTACTGCAACACATGTCAACACAGTACAACATTTCAGTGTAAACCACTTTAAATAAAGGGTTTGTCTGCATACTGCTTCATCTGGTTCAATGAATTCATACTCGGGAACAAGCGTTTCCTCCTCAGAACTTGTTTGGATTCTTGCACAGCTTCAGATATGCAATAGACATAAAGATGACGCACAAACATTTTACAAAGAAACAACAAAGAATACACAAAAAGTGCATTTATTAATAATTTTTTTAAAACACAAAATGAAAATAAACACAAGCATTAAAAGTAGACAAATAAAGCAAAACAATCTGTTTGAAAAGGAGTGGAGAAGAAAACTCTTGTTTGGTCCCACCTCTTTTTACAACACTTATGTTCTCCATATTTCTATTTACACTTTTTTCTCAAAACAAATGTCAATGTCCTTCTGTGTAAGACCTGTTGGACCTCATTTGCTTTTATTGCTCATTTCTAGCCTTGTAAAGACTCATCAGTCACGTCTTGGATGGTTTTTGAAAAAGGTGTCAACTTTTGTTTTAAAACCTCATCCAACCGTTCCAGAAATCCACACCACAGACTGACGACACATTTTCCTTTTTGTAGTACGAATGCACAGCTGTTTGAAGCTGAGCTGTTTTCTTCATTGTAACCTCATCTCTGTCCTTAAACGTGTGTTGTCTGTTCACTGGCAGTAAGTTGTTTAATCAGAATGAGTGCAGTCTGAAGTGTCACAAGTTCCCATAACTTTAATAAACCCGACTTTAAGACCATTCGTTTGTAATCCACAGCCTGAACGATTAGATTAGCTTCTTTTTGTAAAATGTACAGACTGTACATTTGTTTTAGAAGTATTTCCCCAGACTTCTGCACGGTACTGTATGCTTGTATTATCCATGAATGGATCAATAAATGTGCTTTGTGATTCAGTGAATGACGTGTTTTTCCCAGCACTGCTATGTCTTTAGCCAGTTTAGCTTGGATTTGCTTTATTTGTGACTTCCAGCTTATTTTGTGCTCCATAATTACTCCAAGGAACTCCTTTCATCACCACCTGATTATTTATAGTAGCTTTTACTTCTAAGTCTGCAGGAATATGGCAAATTCCAAACATCCTGTATTTCGTTTTGTTAACATTGAGTGAGAGTTTATTTCTGTCAAACCAGTGCTTTTGTTTCCTTAACTCTGTGTTTATTGTTTTTACAACTGGACTGAGATTCTCCCCTGTGCATACTATAGTACTGTCATTGGCAGATAAAACGTTTTTGAGTATATCTGACACCATGTGTATGTCATTTAGCCATAGGATAAACAGTTCTGGACCCAGTATTGAGCCTTGTGGTACTCCACAGCTTAAATTTAGCAGAGACAGTTTACAATTTTCCAGTTATACAAACTGCTGCCTGTCTTTAATGGGACTGTTTAACCAATTTAATGCCAGTCCTCGTATTCCACACCTTTCCAGTTTGTTTACTAAGATATTGTGATCAATACTTTTGTAATCAAAAGCTTTTTTCAGATCAAATACTCAAACTGTGAACTCTTTATTATCTGTGTCATTTATAACGTCTTCAGTTCGCTGTGTGATTGCCATGGATATTGATCTGTTTTTTTGGAACCAGATTGATCATGGAATTAACAAATGAAGAAACCACAAATGAATTAGGCAGGACATGAGGCCTACAAGCATTTTACTTTTATTTGAGCTTCCAGATTTTTCTGTGTTCGGTGATGTTGTTGTTGGGTTCATGGGATTGTTGAGAAGTTTCATTTATGAGATCAAATATGTGTACGAGGAAAAGTCTTCATTTTTCCATTTGTTTTTTTCATCATAAAACTTCTATCCCCTTCAGTCTTGTCATATTTAACTGCAATGTCAAAAATATTTAAGGCTACGAAGCTCCGTTTAAAGAGGCAGCATTGTTTTGTTCTTTTTAGAAAACATTTACACGACGACAAAATGACTGTAAAAATGTAACATTGATGCTTTTCTTTCGGATGAAGTGCAGTCTGCTTTGGTTTGTCAGTCAGATTCTCTGGATATTAAATATTTCCATGAAGACATTTGTGATCAGAGGAGTATTGTTTAGTACAAGAATGACATTTATAAAGTGCACAAACTAACTTGATTCTGGACAAAGCTACATTTTTAATGTTGAACCTTCTGGGTGGGGTTGGACCTCAGCTTCTTGCCCATCTTGTCCTGCTTGTCACCAACCTGCGAGGGAGAGTCATCCATCCATCTGTCCGTCTATCCTTCCATCCATCCATCCTTCAATCCATCTGTCCATCCATCCATTCATCCCTCCGTCCGTCCATCCATACGTCCATTCATCCATCCATCCACCCTTCCATCTTTCCATCCATCTATCCACCCTTCCATCCATCCATCCATCCATCCATCCATCCATCCATCCATCCATCCATCCATCCTTCCATCCATCCATCCATCCATCCATCCATCCATCCTTCCATCCATCCATCCTTCCATCCATCCATCCATCCATCCATCCATCCATCCATCCATCCTTCCATCCATCCATTCATTCATCCATCTGTCCTTCCGTCCACCCGTCCATTCATCCATCCATTCATCCATCTATCTGTCCGTCCATCCATCTATCCGTCCATCCATCCATCCATCCGTCCATCCATCCATCCATCCATCCATCCAACCTTCCATCCGTCCATCCATCCATCCGTCCGTCCTTCCATCCATCCATTCGTCCATTCATCTGTCCATCCAACCTTCCATCCGTCCGTCCGTCCATCCATCCATCCATCCATCCGTCCATTCATCCATCCATCCGTCCGTCCATCCATCCATTCATTCATCCATCCATCCTTCCATCTGTCCATTCATCCATCTGTCCATCCATCCATCCGTCCATTCATTCATCCATCCATCCGTCTATCCATCCATCCGTCCGTCTATCCATCCGTCCATCCATCCATCTTTCTATCCATTTATCTGTCCATCCGTCCATTCATCCGTCCCTCCATCCATTCATCTATCTATCCATCCATCCGTCCATCCGTCTATCCTTCCATCCATCCATCCTTCTATCCATTTATCTGTCCATCCGTCCATTCATCCGTCGTCCATCTGTCCATCCATTCATCTATCTAGCCATCCGTCCGTCCATCCATCCATCCATCCGTCCATCCATCCATCCATCCGTCCGTCCGTCCATCCTTCCATCCGTCTATCCTTCCATCCGTCCGTCCGTCCATCCATCCATCCGTCCATCCATCCATCTATCCGTCTGTCCATTCATCTATCTATCTATCCATCCATCCATCCTTCCATCCGTCCGTCTATCCGTCCATCCATCCGTCCGTCCGTCCTTCCGTCCGTCCGTACGTCCGTACATCCGTCCGTACGTCCGTCCATCCGTCCGTACGTCCGTCCATCCGTCTATCCTTTCATCCATCCATCCGTCCGTCCGTCCGTCCTTCCATCCGTCTATCCTTCCACCCGGCCCGTCCGTCCATCCGTCTATACTTCCATCCGTCTGTCCGTCCATCCGTCTATCCTTCCATCCATCCGTCCACCCTTCCATCTGTCCATCCATCCATCCATCCAACCTTCCATCTATACATCCGTCCGTCCGTCCATCCGTCCGTCCGTCTATCCTTCCATCCATCCGTCCATCCATCCATCCATCCATCCACCCACCCTTCCATCTGTCCATCCATCCATCCGTCCGTCCATCCATCCGTCCGTCTATCCATCCGTCCGTCCATCCATCCATATATCCATCCATCCGTCCATCCATCCATCCATATGTCCATCCATCCGTCCGTCCTTCCATCCATATGTCCATCCATATGTCCATCCATCCATCCGTCCTTCCATCTATCCGTCCGTCCTTCCATCCATATGTCCATCCATCCATCCATCCGTCCTTCCATCTATCCGTCCGTCCTTCCATCCATATGTCCATCCATATGTCCATCCATCCATCTGTCCGTCTATCCGTCCGTCCATCCATCCATCCGTCCATCAATCCATCCATCCAACCATCCGTCTGTCCATCCATCCGTCCGTCTATCCATCCATCCGTCCAACCATCTATCCATTTATCCGTCCATACATCCGTCCATTCATCCGACCATCTGTCCATCCATCTATCCGTCCGTCCATCCATCCGTCCGTCCATCCATCCATATATCCATCCATCCGTCCATCCATCCATCCATATGTCCATCCATCCGTCCGTCCTTCCATCCATATGTCCATCCATATGTCCATCCATCCATCCGTCCTTCCATCTATCCGTCCGTCCTTCCATCCATATGTCCATCCATCCATCCATCCGTCCTTCCATCTATCCGTCCGTCCTTCCATCCATATGTCCATCCATATGTCCATCCATCCATCTGTCCGTCCATCCATCCGTCCGTCTATCCATCCGTCCGTCCATCCATCTATATATCCATCCATCCGTCCATCCATCCATATGTCCATCCATCCGTCCGTCCTTCCATCCATATGTCCATCCATATGTCCATCCATCCATCCGTCCTTCCATCTATCCGTCCGTCCTTCCATCCATATGTCCATCCATATGTCCATCCATCCATCTGTCCGTCTATCCGTCCGTCCATCCATCCATCCGTCCGTCAATCCATCCATCCAACCATCCGTCTGTCCATCCATCCGTCCGTCTATCCATCCATCCGTCCAACCATCTATCCATTTATCTGTCCATCCATCTATCCATCCATCCATCCTTCAATCCGTTACTACTCATCCATCTATCCATCCATTCATCCATCCATCCATCCATCCATCCATCCGTCCATCCGTCCATCCATCCATCCATCCATCCGTCCATCCGTCCATCCATCTGTCCATTCTTCTATCCATTTATCTGTCCATCCATACGTCCATCCATCCATCTGTCCGTCCATTCATCCGTCCATTCATCCGTCCATCCATCCATCCGTCCTTCCATCCATCCGTCCGTCCTTCCATCCATCCATCCGTCCGTCCATCCATCCGTCCGTCAATCCATCCATCCAACCATCCGTCTGTCCATCCATCCATCCGTCCGTCCTTCTATTCATCCATCCGTCCATCCTTCTATCCGTCTATCCATACCATCTGTCCGTCCTTCCATCCATATGTCCATCCATCCATCCATCCATCCGTCCATCCGTCCGTCTATCCATCCATCCGTCCATCTATTCATCTATCCATCCGTCCTTCCATCCATTTGTCCATCCGTTCGTCCGTCCTTCCATCCATATGTCCATCCATCCATCCGTCCGTCTATCCATCCATCCGTCCGTCCCTTCCATCCATATGTCCATCCATCCATCCATATGTCCATCCATCCGTCTATATGTCCGTCCATCCATCCATATGTCCGTCCATCCATCTGTCCGTCTGTCCATCCGTCCAACCATCTATCCATTTATCCGTCCATTCATCCGACCATCTGTCCATCCATCTGTCCGTCTGTCCATCCATCTATCCATCCATCCATCCATCCTTCAATCCGTTACTCCATCCATCTATCCATCCATCCATCCATTCCGTCCATCCATCCATCCTTCCATCCGTCCATCCATCTATCTATCTATCTATCCATCCATCCATCCATTCTTCTATCCATTTATCTGTCCATCCATACGTCCATCCATCCATCTGTCCGTCCATTAATCTGTCCGTCCATCCATCCTTCCGTCCATCCATCCATCTGTCCATCCATCCATCCATCCGTCCGTCCATCTATCTATCCATCCGTCCGTCTATCCTTCCATCCATCTATCCATCCGTCCTTCCATCCATATGTCCATCCATCCATCCATCTATCCGTCCGTCTATCCGTCCATCCATCCGTCCTTCCATCCATCCGTTCGTCCGTCCATCCAACCATCCGTCCGTCCATCCGTCCGTCCTTCCATCCATATGTCCATCCATCCATCCATCTATCCGTCCATCCATCCATCCATCCATCCGTCCCATCCATCCGTCCGTCCATCCGTCCGTCTTTCTATTCATCCATCCGTCCATCCTTCTATCCGTCTATCCATCCATCCGTCCGTCCTTCCATCCATATGTCCATCCATCCATCTATCCATCCATCCGTCCATCTATTCATCCATCCGTCCGTCCATCCATATGTCCATCCATCCATCCATATGTCCGTCCATCCATCCATATGTCCGTCCATCCGTCCGTCCGTCCATCATCCATACATCCAACCTTCCATCCGTCCATCCATATGTCCGTCCTTCCATCCATCCGTCCATCTGTCTATCCATCTGTCCGTCCGTCCGTCTATCCATCCGTCCGTCCGTCCGTCTATCCGTCCATCCATCCATCCATCCATCCACCCACCCTTCCATCTGTCCATCCATCCATCCGTCCGTCCATCCATCCGTCCGTCTATCCATCCGTCCGTCCATCCATCCATATATCCATCCATCCGTCCATCCATCCATCCATATGTCCATCCATCCGTCCGTCCTTCCATCCATATGTCCATCCATATGTCCATCCATCCATCCGTCCTTCCATCTATCCGTCCGTCCTTCCATCCATATGTCCATCCATCCATCCATCCGTCCTTCCATCTATCCGTCCGTCCTTCCATCCATATGTCCATCCATATGTCCATCCATCCATCTGTCCGTCTATCCGTCCGTCCATCCATCCATCCGTCCATCAATCCATCCATCCAACCATCCGTCTGTCCATCCATCCGTCCGTCTATCCATCCATCCGTCCAACCATCTATCCATTTATCCGTCCATACATCCGTCCATTCATCCGACCATCTGTCCATCCATCTATCCGTCCGTCCATCCATCCGTCCGTCCATCCATCCATATATCCATCCATCCGTCCATCCATCCATCCATATGTCCATCCATCCGTCCGTCCTTCCATCCATATGTCCATCCATATGTCCATCCATCCATCCGTCCTTCCATCTATCCGTCCGTCCTTCCATCCATATGTCCATCCATCCATCCATCCGTCCTTCCATCTATCCGTCCGTCCTTCCATCCATATGTCCATCCATATGTCCATCCATCCATCTGTCCGTCCATCCATCCGTCCGTCTATCCATCCGTCCGTCCATCCATCTATATATCCATCCATCCGTCCATCCATCCATCCATATGTCCATCCATCCGTCCGTCCTTCCATCCATATGTCCATCCATATGTCCATCCATCCATCCGTCCTTCCATCTATCCGTCCGTCCTTCCATCCATATGTCCATCCATATGTCCATCCATCCATCTGTCCGTCTATCCGTCCGTCCATCCATCCATCCGTCCGTCAATCCATCCATCCAACCATCCGTCTGTCCATCCATCCGTCCGTCTATCCATCCATCCGTCCAACCATCTATCCATTTATCTGTCCATCCATCTATCCATCCATCCATCCTTCAATCCGTTACTCCATCCATCTATCCATCCATTCATCCATCCATCCATCCATCCATCCATCCGTCCATCCGGTCCATCCATCCATCCATCCATCCATCCATCCGTCCATCCGTCCATCCATCTGTCCATTCTTCTATCCATTTATCTGTCCATCCATACGTCCATCCATCCATCTGTCCGTCCATTCATCCGTCCATCCATCCATCCGTCCTTCCATCCATCCGTCCGTCCTTCCATCCATCCATCCGTCCGTCCATCCATCCATCCGTCCGTCAATCCATCCAACCATCCGTCTGTCCATCCATCCATCCGTCCGTCCTTCTATTCATCCATCCGTCCATCCTTCTATCCGTCTATCCATCCATCTGTCCGTCCTTCCATCCATATGTCCATCCATCCATCCGTCCGTCTATCCATCCATCCGTCCATCTATTCATCCATCCATCCGTCCTTCCATCCATTTGTCCATCCATCCGTCCGTCCTTCCATCCATATGTCCATCCATCCATCCGTCCGTCTATCCATCCATCCGTCCGTCCTTCCATCCATATGTCCATCCATCCATCCATATGTCCATCCATCCGTCCATATGTCCGTCCATCCATCCATATGTCCGTCCATCCATCTGTCCGTCTGTCCATCCGTCCAACCATCTATCCATTTATCCGTCCATTCATCCGACCATCTGTCCATCCATCTGTCCGTCTGTCCATCCATCTATCCATCCATCCATCCATCCTTCAATCCGTTACTCCATCCATCTATCCATCCATCCATCTTTCCATCCGTGCATCCATCCATCCTTCCATCCGTCCATCTATCTATCTATCTATCTATCTATCCATCCATCCATCCATTCTTCTATCCATTTATCTGTCCATCCATACGTCCATCCATCCATCTGTCCGTCCATTCATCCGTCCGTCCATCCATCCTTCCGTCCATCCATCCATCTGTCCATCCATCCATCCATCAATCCGTCCATTCATCTATCTATCCATCCGTCCGTCTATCCTTCAATCCATCTATCCATCCGTCCTTCCATCCATATGTCCATCCATCCATCCATCCATCCATCTATCCGTCCATCCATCCGTCCTTCCATCCATCCCGTTCGTCCGTCCATCCAACCATCCATCCGTCCATCCTTCTATCTGTCTATCCATCCATCCGTCCGTCCTTCCATCCATATGTCCATCCATCCATCCATCTGTCCGTCCATCCATCCATCCATCCATCCGTCCATCCATCCGTCCGTCCATCCGTCCGTCTTTCTATTCATCCATCCGTCCATCCTTCTATCCGTCTATCCATCCATCCGTCCGTCCTTCCATCCATATGTCCATCCATCCATCTATCCATCCATCCGTCCATCTATTCATCCATCCGTCCGTCCATCCATATGTCCATCCATCCGTCCATATGTCCGTCCATCCATCCATATGTCCGTCCATCCGTCCGTCCGTCCATCCATCCATACATCCAACCTTCCATCCGTCCATCCATATGTCCGTCCTTCCATCCATCCGTCCATCTGTCTATCCATCTGTCCGTCCGTCCGTCTATCCATCCGTCCGTCTATCCGTCCATCTATCTATGCATCCATCCATCCATCCGTCTATCCTTCCATCCATCCATCCTTCTATCCATTTATCTGTCCATCCATCTGTCCGTCCATCCATCTGTCCATCCATCTGTCCGTCTGTCCGTCCGTCCGTCTGTCCATCCGTCCATCTGTCCGTCCATCTATCCATTTATCTGTCCATCCGTCCATACATCCGTCCATTCATCTGTCCATCTATCCATTTATCTATCCATCTGTCCGTCCATCCATCCATCCGTCCATCCAGCCATCCTTCAATCCGTTACTCCATCCATCCATCTATCTATTCATCCATCTATCCGTCCATTCATCCATCCATCCATCCATCCATCCATCCATCTATCCATCTATCCATCCATCTATCCATCCATCCATCTGTCCATCCGTCCATCCGTCCATCCATTTATCTGTCCATCCATCCGTTTTCTAAGCTTGCATTATGTCTTTTACAGAAGTCCTTCCTTACCACTGTTGGACAAAGGCAGAGTACACCCTGAACTGTCCACCAGTGACCCTCACAGACACACACAACCAGACACGCCCACATTCCCACCCAAGGTACTGATTAGATTTACCAAATCACAAGAACCTTCTCTTTGTAAGGCGAGACTGCTGACCGCTTCCCCACAGAGCCCCATGTGTGCTGTGACTGCTATACCACTATAAGTAATTTAAAAATTTAATCATGAACAACATTAATCGGGATCAGTTATTTTTGTGCTGCTCAGTCCTCAGTAAATGAAACCCAGCATCAATGCCGAAGGTAGATACATTAAAACCATGTTCTTTCCAGATGGCCTCTCCCTAGTTCTTGGGATTTCTCCTTTGGTCTTTATTTGTGTTTAGTCAATTGAGAAAAGCAGGAAGTCTGATAACCTGCGTGGGATACAGCCTCCGGTGTGTGCTGTCCTGAGATCTGGTTAGATAATCACCTGGTCAGCGCTCACTTACGGGCTTTTAATGGCCATTAACTCAGACAGTGACCTTTTAGAGTGTCAACAAAGCAGAGACGTTCAATACCTCTTTACATCACCTGTACCTTTTGATTGTCGAAGCAGGAAATACAAAGTGTAAAGACTAAGCCAGAGTTTTGGTTGTGTTTTTGGAATCTCAGTACTGTCAGAAACATTTTGCAAAGACCCATGAATGAGTCAAGGCTGTCCACGTTGTGTGGGGTGAAGTTTGAACATATTTCTGCAGGCTCTAATTTCAAACAGTGATAAGCAGAGGAGTGGGAATCAAACCAACAACTGCATCACTTTAATCTGTGGAGACCAGCTTTCTCCAGTGTCTGCTCTGTGATGCTTTTCATTTTTTAGGTTGATCTCTTAAAAAACCTGCTTGAAGAAAAGTGTTAAAGAATAAGCAGGAGTTGTCCTTTGGCGTTCAAGTGTTTGTATTTTAAAGCAAAGCACTGGTCCAAGCAAGTTAAATGCCTAACCATGTCAATGCTGCCCTTTTTCACCCATCAATACCCATTGATGCAGATATGCATCAAACCACATCGGCTCCAAAATTGTCTTCATTTAGCATCTACTTTAAGGCAAAAACATCAGTGAAATTTTCTATGATTGTGTTTGTCACATTGTTTTCATCTTTTAGTTTAGTCTTTTAGTTTCTAGTTGTGTGGTTTGTGGAGTAGCTGAATAGTCTTCTTTCCTTTCACTTTTTGCTGTTTCAGTCATTGTTGAAGAAGGTTCACTTTTTAGTTTCAGATTAACTAATGATCTTCTGAACTTCTTGGATAGTATCATATTTCCACCTGGAGATGCACAACCTCTTCAACAGTGTCCCTGTGGAGAAATAACACTGAAAGTCATTGATGTGCAAATCAAATGGTCAAAAAATATTCTTTAATGTTTAACTACAACTAAACGCCCCCATTTTCAAAAAAGATGATGTAACAAAGCTGGTCACTGGCAGCGTTATGCACTTATCAATGTGGCTGCCCTTTGACCTGCAGGTCTTTGCTGTACAGGTCACATTCAACTCATGCTGTGGGTGGGTTCACACCAGACTTTGTTTTCCTGCAGTCCACATCATTTGGCAAATGTTTGAGCATACATTACAAAATCTGAATCTTCCAAAAGTATGAAGTTCATTGTTTACTTGTGAACAAATAAGTGACCTTTGCAGTCACAATAAATGCTGTACACATTGTTAAGTGTAGGAGAGATACTTGATTATATATATTTGCAAAAACCAAAAGACACAAATAATTTACCACAAACCCTGAACTTTGAAGCTGAACTTTTGAAGCGTAAGAGAGGGAAAGTTGCGACACATTGCCTTCAGGGGTCTTCTGAGGAACAACAATATGAGTCTGGGGCACACACAGGAATGAAGGATGGAGGCTTGGTCTTTACTTGGTCTTGTTTTCGGCTACACTACCTACTTAGATCATGTCAGCCAGCTTGGTTCCCTTATTAAGCAAGCAAACTGAACTGAACCCAGCAAACCCATTTACCAGAGTCCATTCCTGCATCACTGTCCGGCTGTTAGGCTTGACCTGAAGGTGGAACATCAGCTCTCTTGTCTGGAGAAACATGTCTGAATCAGCCACAGCTGTCTCTAAAGGAATGAATGAAACCCTTTGAAACATACTTGTGCTGGTTTGGATGTTTTGATTTTCCCTTGGTGACCCACACACTGCAGTTCAGGATTTCTTTCAGGCTGCTGAGCTTCAGGCAGTGACTAACAGCAACTTTACTCCCTTTGTGTTTGCTGTGCGGTTCAGGTCTGCAGCTCGGAATCACACTGTTTTCGTGTTTGCGCAGCTCTCCATTGTGCTCTTGCCTCACTTGTTTCCCATCAGCGCTGCAGTTTTGACAGTTACCCAAGCCCCTGTTCTGTTTCCAGCGCCCCTCCCTCTTCTGCTTTCTCAACAGCGTTTCAATATTCAGATGAGTGGAGAGTTGAGCCCCTCACATTCCTCCATTTTTGCGCAGACTTTTGTGCCTCCTGTGGGTAAATGATGGCACTCTTAGAGTTCACAGCATGTCCTCCTGCAGCAGCGGGAGGTACAGTGTGGGATTTCTTTGCCAAAAACACAGAGCATTAGTCAGCCTCACTTCTGAGAATGCTCATGTATTTGCATTTCTTTGCATGGTTGCACAACATTGTGACATGATGACTACTGAGCAGCCTGCTGTGCAAGCAGACCAGGGCAGGGGTTTACATTTTGACAGGAATGAGATTAAAGTCTGTCGTCCTCCCTTTGGCAGCTGCTTGTTTTGAGTTTTACACAGCAAATATGAAACAGCTTTCCATAAACCAAATGAGCTTCATCGTCAAGACCTCACTATGGATTCACTGCTTTTTCAGCCAGATTATCATCCCATCATGTCTGTTCTGTGTCATAGTCAGACACTGTCTTCCAAGATTTTAGTCTGTTTTTGTTTGACATGACTCAGCTTTTGCACTAATGCTCTTGTATTCATTTTTTAAAAAAGTTTGCATACTTTCTCCATGTTAGATGAATGTGTTTTGAGCAGTCAAAGCAACTAAAGCCATATTTTACTGTCACTATAGATGTCTTGCTCAAGTCAATGTAAACATCTGTATTTACATCTATTAAAGCTGTAATTTTCAGTTCTGGTTGTATCTATTTCAACCCACAGAGCAGATATTGAAGGAGCACTGAGGAAACCATTTCAGTGACAGTAAAACCACAGTTCTCTTAAGTTCCATGTGCTCTGCTATCAGTTGCTGCAGCATCAATCCTAGACATGATTAGCGGTGGCCGTGTCAAACCTAATAGGCATGTTTCAATGACATATTAGACTTCCTAAGGCCATCTTCCCCACTCCAAATGTTGACTTGGAGGAGAAGCTCTGACACTGCACAATCAGAGCGGCTTTATTGGAGGAGTCTATCATGTTGATGGAGCTCAAGTTTCGCCAATGATGCACCAGCCATGGCCAGAGCTCCCTGGGGCATCGGTAAAAAGGAAAGAAAATACAATAAAGTGTCAAGATCAATTAAGCTGTAAATGCATTATGCCCAGCTCACTCGTACATAGAGTTTTTACAGCAAACACGTTCTAGAATCATTTTTACATGATGTAGAAACGCTGCTGCATTCAGGAACCACGCCCCGTTGGCCATTAAAACCATTAACTGACATCTGACAGTGGACTTGGAACAGAAGATTTTAATGCTGATGGAGCCCTGGCTTCATTCTCCTATTATCACAACACATTTACTAATGGTCAACTGTAAGAGTTCATGGAAAGAATAGAAAAAAGAACCTATATAAAAACACTAAAGGAACTTTCTAGCTTTCAACCTTAATGACCACTGAGCATTGATTGGTCTGTGTCCACATTCACGCAAGGATAAGTAATGGTAGACTTCTATAGATCTGTTCAGGCTCATCTCATCATTCTAATGTAATATGAAAGCCCTTTATACAAAACATGAGTGATTGCTGAGCACTGCAACATGGTTGGACACCATTTAATGTTCAGATGGAAATCTGCAGCCATCGATTCTTCTGCTGTTATAAAGCAGTAGAGAAAAGCTAACATGTCAACCACAAACAGCAAGACTGCGTATGTTGGAGAAATGTTCAGATGTGAATTCTACCGGACAAAAACGTGATGTTCTCTCAATGGCTTGAATCTTAACCAGGTTAATAATCAGAAACATCCACATGTGCACACTCTGACAAAGACTTGTTGTGTTTCAGATGAACTCCTCATTCCTCATCCAGTTGGCCTTGTTATCCATCACGGATAACTCTGATGACCCCCGTCTGAACCGGACAGACAGCAGAGCGCCTTTTCCAAAAGGCTCTGAAAGCCTCGCTGTCATAAGGAAATCATTTCTGCCACACAGCAAAAGCCTGCGTAAAGATAAACTGCATTTTACTACTGATGATGTACGTGCACCTCAAACCACTTAACTGCTTTTTTTTAAACTGTTGTCTGCTGTTGGTTAGGAACAAACCGCCGCCTGTACACTGCTGCTGATACAGTCCACTTTCCCAGTTTGGGAAGTGCTATCGTATCTTATGGTTCAGGTGTTTCCACAGTTGACCAGTATTTTCCTTTGTTCAGGATTTGTCATTTTTTGTTGAGTTTATTTCAAAGTGGACTTTAGTTCTGGTGAATGTTTATCTGGTCTCTCACTCACTCATCCCACTACTACCACCATCACAGACACACACTCACAATGTTGTGGTCCCGTGTTGTGGTCCTGTGGGCCCTGGTCTGGGTGCTTGGCCGGACTGCCGGGCGGGCGGATTTCCTCCATTGGACCCACAGTATGGGTCCGGGGGGGTCCCTGGCTGCCGCTGCTGCTTTAGCGGGGGACTTGGTGTGGGGATGGTTCCACCAATAACTGCTTGTTCACTTTATATTAAAATGAACTGAATTTAACTATCAGTCGAAACAAGAAACCACACTTAAGGACAAGCCGCAATTAACCTTAAACAATTTTAGACCGTGAAACCTTTGGTACAAGTGAAAGCCCACAGATGCATCAAGAGAACATAGAAAGGGAAACAGAATTATGACCCAAGACACTTCATTTGAATAAAATCAAACGTTACTTCAGAGAAAATCAAAACTTTAGATCAAAAATGTTGGTATTGTAGTTCTACGTATTGACTTTACAAGGGAAAACAGGCAGTTTTACAGCAGCGCTGCAACAATTCTGTAACTTTGATAAAGCAATAGGAACATGTGGTCTGTTTCAGCAACTCGATAGAGGAAGTCCGTAGTGCTTTTTGCCAACAGCTTTACAAGGGTAATAGCATTCTGAATGGAAGGGGAAAAGAAGCCTGACGCTCGAGTTGTCAGAGTTAAAGAGCCTCTGTGTCACACGAGGTTAATCTGTCAGGAAATGGCGTTTTAGTCCCAGCTAGCCTGAGAAGTATTCAGAGCACATCCGGGTTTGAAAAGAGGAGTTAATGAACGTTGGCTATGATATGACCAGAGTGAGAGCTTCTCAAACATCATCAGCAACGCCTGAAGAAAGCAGAAGACCTTTCACTTATACTTGAAACGCTTTTGTTTGAAAAAACCCTGAGGATTTGATCAAACATTAACCTCTTAAGATCTGAGCTAATATATTTGAGCTAACCCTCTACACATGTAGTCACAGGGCTCCAGTTAAACAGAAGGAACTACCGCGTGGTACTCGAACCTAAAATGTGATGTCCACGCACACCAGGTCTGAAGAAAGTAAAACACATGAACACGTGTTTTGAAGAGCTCATGATTTAGGGAAATTGTTTTACCAAACAAATTATTTTTAAAGGATAATCTAATGGTGAAACAAGACAAGAAAAGCATTGTGATCTCAGCTCTGCTGCCTAAGATCCCTTCACATTAACCCCCTTCACCCAGAACCTTCCTCATACCCCACTATCTGCCACTTGATCAGCAACTATGAAAAGGAAGCTTTAAACAACGCAAAACTGAGAGGGTGGGGGTGTTCTAGCAAATGTCCTTTACCCTTAACAAAGCTCATATTTGGGTTTTGTTCAGGCAACTTTTGTGAGGATTTAATCCAAACTGCTTTGACCTGCTGACTGAGAATGATTAAGTAATGTCAGACCAAACCAACCCAGCGTTTCTGGTCAAACTGTATTTGCAGCTGCTGAAGCCCTTGTTGTGCCAGTGTGTTTGTTAGCTTGGGGCCTAAATGTACCTTTTATGCTGCTGTTGTGTGGTTAGCATAGATAAAATGCAGCTAAGAAGGAAGTATCAAGTCCAGCTGCTGGTTTTGAAGGAACTGCAGGAAAGAGTTCTAGATGAAAACCAAAGAGGAGGTTTATGGATGCAGTGAATGAGGACATGAAGGAAGCTGGAGTTAGAGGATGCAGGAGACAAGGGTACATGGAGGAAGATGATTCGCTGTGGCGACTCATGAAGGGAAAAAGCTGAAAGAAAAGAAGAAGAAGATGAGTGTGACTTTAAATGGCAAATATGATGTTATCCATTTGACCATAAAAACACTGTGTTCTGATGAAAAAAAACTTGGACGGTTTATAAAATACCCATTCAAACAAATGTTTTCAGGTGAAAAGTCGTTCAACACAAGGCAATGTGGTCTATGGTCACCAATCTAGTGAGCATTGATGCACACTAGTTTTTGCAGAGACTTCTGGGAAATTCTAGGTCACTGTATTTTGGTATTGTAGATTCCTGCACCCCCACAAAATGGCAAGCGACGTGTATAGTGCACTAACAAGTGAGTAGTGAAGACATTTAGACCATTGACTGTATAAAAGAATTTAACTGTTTGAAGCTTTTCTCCATAAAATGGTCCCACAAATCCATCAGTGTGCATCGGACCTACCATGTCTGTTCACGATTCAACTTATCACTTAAATGTCCAGAACATGGAGCCTCAAGTTTGATGACACAACTGTATGGTTAGCCGCAGAACTGCAACAAGTACAGCATGATCATTGTCAACTGCTCAGGAAACCATGTCTCCTAGTCACCCTCCCAGACACAGTCATATTGAGGTCAGGGTGTTTCTAATGCTTTGTTGCCCTAAATTATGTCAAATGGGGTAGTCAAAACAGTGGATTAAGCTTTCTTTAAGGGATTGCAAAGCAACTCTGACTCCAGCTTCAAAGTAAAAGAAAAACTGGTGATGGAATCCAGTATTTTATGATAGTTCGGAACTACAGTAAAACGGAGATACCTAGGAAAAAAAAAAGGATGTCATGGCTGCCATATTTGGTCTGGATTTAATGATAAAGGTTAGTCTAAAATGGGGATCAACTACTAACTAGTATCCTGTTCAAAACTCATGTCAAGAAGAGTTATTTGATTTTACCAGGAATCCTAATCTAAACCGACACAATTTCCACAGGGCCTCAGAATAAGTAAAAACCAAAAGTTGCCTTCGGCTTCCATTAACTTTATTTATGTGCCAAGTAACTGAAAGAAAAACATGCATTAGGACTTCACAATGACCGTTGCAGAGAGACTCTTTGCAGAAAATGTCTAATCTTCCTCAGTGGTTCATGACTGGAGGAGCATTCCAAAAACTGAAGGTTCATCTGACACAGGAAGGTCTTAGTTAGATAGTTTTCTGAATTCATGTAAATAAATAAAAAGTGACAAAGGCCTGCTGCAAACCCTCTATCCAGGAAGCTAAACCAGCCACAAATACTGTGATAACTGAGACAAAGACAGATATTTAAAGAGGAGTGGTGGCTGTTGTCATCAGCAGAAAACTGATGCTGATTTAAGTACAAAGGAATGAGTTTGGGTTGGCTCACAGCCAAGCTTTTGCAAGCAGCCTTCTAGTGTTACAGACAGGAATAAATAAGACACTGAGCCAGCGGAATTTCACATGTATTACAGTTGTTCGCCGATAGTTTGTCTGGAGTCTTGTTGTAGGCGGAAACAGCAATTTTGACTGTAACTTGTTGTGACTGCTGAGGATATGAGCTAAAATGAACCTTACTAGGAAGAAAATGGTCCTTTTTTTTTTTTAGAAATGATAAATGCTGGCTTATCCATCTATTAAATGGTAAATACTTATATAGCGCTTTACTACATTCATTGAAGGCCCAAAGTGCTTTACAGTCATGGTCCCATTCACACACACAGATGGCGGCTCTGCAGCTGAACACTGCCGCCAACCTTCCAACCTTCCATCAGAGGCAATATGGGGTTCAGTGTCTTGCCCAAGGACACTTTGACACATGGGTGGGCATGTCGGGAAGCAAACCTGCAATCTACTGATCAGAGGCCGACCGGCCTTTCCACTGCACCACGGCATCCCCAGGTCAGGGTATTGGTATCTATTAGTTTTTCTTAGACAAATGTTTTTTTTCCTAATTAGCTTCTAACACAAAATGTTTAAAATCAAAATGTAATTAATTTCTGCTAAATATAATAATAATAAAAAAATATTTAAACAGAATAAATTAAAAATGTATTCAGTTCATTCATTTAGGGCTAATCACAATTTAGGTTGAATAGAGCACAACCCAAAGAGTTTTTTATTTTACATTTTTATGTTAATTATGTTTTTTGATAAGTTCTCTTTTTTAAGTAAAGTACTAATGTACTTTTAACTAATATGTACAAATCAAAGTTCAACAGAAATACATTTCATACAAATGACTAAATGCACCAGCTGAGCTCAGAAATGGAAAAAAAACAAAAAAAACGTTCAAAATCTTCACAAAAATGAACGAAGGAAAAAACAAACCATGACAACTGAACTTTAGATTGTTTAGAACTGCTTTCTTCATGCTTCCTGCTCAGATTTTGCTTCTTAAAACTATTGCATATGTGTCTTTTTTTAATCATGGCAACACACCTGAATGCTCTCAGACTTCAGTGAAGCAGCTGCCTGTCGCTCACCAGTCCAGGAAAACTTTACGCTCCAGCTTGAAGCTTTGGTTGATTGTTTGGTCAGTGCATTTTCACACAGTGCAATGCTTTTAAATTCAGTATGAAACACGTGCTTAGATGCTTTTGTCTTAACTGACTTGACTGAACTGCAGCTGATCTAGTCCTTATCATTCCTTTCCTCAGCTCTTTGACCTTTGCACTTCCTCCTGAAGAGGCCTGGCATTGTTGAACACCTCCCATTTTATTGTCACTCACATCCGCTCTCGACTTTACGTCCGTGAAGGACACATCATCAATCATTTTGGCCCTTGAAAACAGCTCAGTTTTGGAATTTCACCAACCTAAATTTGAGAAACATCAGTAAAATCACCATGTAGATTTTGAAAACCTGCAGTCATCACGCAGTTTTTCTGTATACATTGTAAGTGCCGTGGTGTTAATGAGCCTCATGGGAAAAATGTGTTCACTCAACTATATTATGACTAACCACTAGCAGTACTGGAAATCAACATTTTGACACTTTCTATCTGAGTTTGTGGTTAAGGGTGTCACATGTCCATTCACTCTCCACATATTTTTCTGGATTTAATCAATGAATGTTTAAATATTTAAGTGATGATCAGATTTCGAGTCATTTAATATACAGGAAGTTTCTGCCAGGCCACAAATTTAAGGAATATTTCAACAACTCTATCATATTTAGCTAGGACATATTTACTGTTGCTTTCTGAAACTTTATTTGGATCGACTGATGCAAACCTTTGGTCAGAACTGATAATGTGGTCTTTAAATATATCACAAATGAATTTGTGGGGAGAGCATGTTTACAAATAACTTTCTGATGTATAGCAAATGCTCTGATTGCATGAAATTTAAATAAAACCTTCTGACCATCAGAAATCTTGGTTGTAAACTGAACCCAGCAGGTTTGGTCTTTAAAGGTCCCACACTGCTCTCAGTTTTCTCCACGTTTGATCACAACGCTTACAGTGCACTTTTGAACCCATCCAGAGATGCCGAGTGCTGGTCTCCAATGACCCTTCACTGTGACTGAAACCAGAGCATCCACAATAATAGCATCATTGATCACTGGCCATCTTTCCTCTATTGCTCTCTTCAAAGCTGCCATCAGAAATACTTGATAAGCCATCCTGAGTTTGTTGAGGAGTTTGATCTTTTTTCATGTGAAGCGCTTTTATTTTCCCTGCTTTTGTCTTTTTTGACCTTCAGAGTAAGGTAATTTATTCAGCAAAAAGTCTCCTGGGTGAAATATAGAAACTGATTCTGCTTTTCAGACTTTGCATGACGGAGCAATAGACTTGATGAGTTGATCTGCAGATGAGCAGCAATGGCCATCATACACAAAGAGCCAATTACTCATATTCCTGAGAAGGTTGACGTGCAAAATGCCTTGTTTTAATATTTGAATCTTTCTTTTTGCACATAGTTTCAAGAAATGTAACTAAATAATCAGAATCAGAGAAAAAAAATGTAACACTGAATCATATAAATACGGTCAGACATGCATAATTTGCAAATCTCATCTGTCATCTGTCATTTTAATCACAAGAAAATAAAATAAACACACCTATTTGTAAAGATTCAATATTTAATCATATGATAAAAGAAACTTATTTTAACCGGACCATCTTGTTCAGATTTATCCCCAAAGAAAAAAAAGTGAAAAGTAAATAGTACAAAAAGAACAACAGACCCTTGTAACTTAGAGACATGTGCCCTGACTGTGTCTTTAGAAAAGCATAGAAACAACAAACTTTGGACTCAAGCTCACTTGTCTGCAAATCATAAACTATCTTTTCTATTAATTTAAAAAGTAAATAAACAAGAAATAGATTTTCATCATTCTTTTTCATGTAGATTTGAAATTACATAATTTCTACATCTGCAATATATTTTTCACAAAACTATGAAAATTTGTAGAAGTCTGTGTGCGTTGGACATAGAAACCGCGTGCTTATGTTGTGTATTATTAACTGTAACTGAAAAACAAAGAACAAAAACAGGACTTCATTGTGTGATAAAAACGTTTCAAGAGCATGCTGTCTGAGATAACAGCTTTATGGCATTTGTTCAGGAAAAAAGGCCAGACAAGCAACCCAATTCAGATATAATCTTCCATCAACCAAAACCCCAATAAAAACACACAGAAGCACTGAAAACTTTACATCAGTGAAATGAGTTAACCTTCAAAACACACCACGTTCTCCAAACTCAAAGAGGAGGGACTGTGTTGTTACAGGAATAAAGCTGATTCAGAGAAAGCATTTTCACACAGGCTTTCCAACCAGTATTTTGGAAAAGGCCTTTCATTTAAAGAACACAATAATCTGTGCACCAAGAGTGTAAAAAATATGACAAGCATGAACTTCAGTCAAAAATTAGACCAGAATGGGACTGCTTGTCTCTCCATAACGTTGATGGACGCTTGACCCAATCCCTACACAGACTGCACTGCCTTTTCAAACCATCAGAAGTCAACAGCAGCGTCTGTCTGGTGTAAGACAGCAAAATCCCACTCACAGCCGACAACTTAAAGTTCTAAAATGTAAGTAAAGTATTTGTCTGTTTCCTTTGAACTGAGATTAGTATGTGAACTCTTCGGAATTGCAGTTTAACAACAAAATAAAGTCAAAATACGAAAGGAAGGGAGGGAAGTTCTTAAATCGTGCCGTTGTCTCACTTTGTGTTTCTATTTTACTGTGTCTACGTTGATAATACAGTGGCACTAAGTGCAGAGGACACCATTTTCCCTGAAATGTTAAGGAAAAAAAAATCAAAGCAAAAAAAGCTGTACTGCGCCTTTAAATCCACAGCAGTTTCCGCCTCTGACACGTCAGCCAATCAGAAGCTCTGACACATAATCCTTCTTCAAAATCTCAACCAATCGGCGCTGCTCTGTCACAGCGTGCGGGGCCGCCTGGTTTGTGGCAGTGAACTCGGTGCTCAGAGGAACGCTTTCGCCCCCGCTGCGGCTCACGCACCCACAATGCCCGGAAAGTGACTGTCGACGCCGGTGGCAGCGCCCGGACGTGGACCGTGGATCAGCGGAGAGCCTCGCGCCGCGCCGCGCCGCCGGTCTCCGGTGGGTTTCGCCGTCGTCTCCGGGCTGTTTGTGGTCCTTCTTCTCTGCTTTCCCTTCAACGAGGCGCTGCGGCAGCTGAAGTCACAGTTTGGAAGGTCCGGTTGACGCCAATCTACCGTGTTCTGGCTTCAACCAGCCCGATCCTCATCTGAAATTAGGATTACATAATCCCCGATGGTCGCGCGCGGACCGCAGACAAACGGCGTGTGCGTCTGCTGTCATAGGCATGTTTGGGGTTCGGTTCGGCACGTCGTCAGGTCATTCAGTGAATGTCAGCCGGAGCCCTGTCGGGTAACCCGCGGTGCTGGAGTCCAGAGCCCGCCTCAGAGCCCCGCGGGTCTGCTGTTGGTCTGCTGTGTTCAGCGCAGGTTCCGTCTGTGACCCGGATCCGTCCTGTTGGGTTCGGACACGTGTGCCGGCCTCTCTCAGTACAGCTACTGAGGAAACTCGGTACCTTCCGAACAGAGACTGAAGGACAGCCAAACACGCACGATCCCACTATTCCTCTGACCATCCCTCCATCCGTTCATGATGCGCGCGCATCTCTCCCAGCTGTCAGTGTCAGGCTGTACTACCGGGACTGTTAATCCCAGATTACCTATTGATATTTGGCCTCGTTCCAGACTCCTCTTAAAACCCCTTTATGATGTCTTCTTCCGTGCTTCACCAAACATCCCTAAACCTGAGACGTTTGAGGTCAATCAATCATCTGTAGATCACCTGGAATGGTGTGTGTTTAAGAAGCACCTACAGTCCGTCTCTGCTGCCGAACACCGGAACCAGCCTATACCCACCAGGAACAATGTGTGTTGCCCAAGAACACTTCAACACATGGGTGGGCAGGGCAGGAACCGAACCCGCAGTCTTCTGATCACAGATTGACTGCTCTACTTCTGCCCCACAGCTACTCCACAGGAATGAAAGAATGGCGATGAACAAATCCGTGGGTTGTGCTGCTCGGCTGGTCGTCTGGGTTTTTAGGCTTGTAGTTAAACGTGTCTTGGAAATGTTGAAATGACACCAAAGGGGAATCCATTTCACTCAGTGCTGTCTTTGGTCACATTGATCCTGCTGTAGCTCTGCTGAATGTTGCCAGAACATCTAGTCCAGGGGGGGTCAACCTCAAGTCCTCGAGGGCCGGCCTCCTGCTGGTTTTCCACAAATCCTGCCTTATTTGCTGCTGATTACCTGGATCAGGTGTGTTTAGCCAATAAGGAGCTTCAACGGCAGGTTGGAAAACATGTAGAACGCCGGCCTGGAGTTTGACACTCCTGATGGAGACGAAGTTCTTCTGTCAGAAGTGTTTGGAAGGCTGTGTGTTACTGCGCTGAAGATCACATGGTTGATAATGTGACAGGGAGCTACATCATATCTTACTATACATGCGACATGTGACACACGTCCCACAATGCTTAGAATAACACATGCTACACAGCTGAAGTCATTCAAAGTTCAAACTTTACCTGAAAGTGAGTGAATTTAATTTCAGAGGCTTTCTGGTCTCCTTTCTTGTTAGCGTTTTGCATTAAAACACAGTTAGCCGTGTTGGATCTCTGATGGCCTGTTTCTTCCATTACTACTGCTTTTCAGTAGCAGTTGCAAATGATCTACTTATTCAGTTTGTTTGCATCGTGAAGTGTTTAGATGATCATCAGCTACAGCTGAACACATAAAGCACCTTCACATCGCTGCGGTGGACCTCAAAGCCTCAATCCGTTTGATAGGCGCAGTCAGGAGCACGTCTGCTGTGTGGTCTGGAGGAAAGGCTCGGACTGAATTCATGGTATTTCTCTGCCCACAATTCTAAGAGCTTTGGACTCCACGTCTGCTCGGAGCTGCAGCCCTCCTCTGTATGTGTGTTTGTGTCACTGTGGTGACAGAAGTCTGGATGAAGCCAGTGGGAGAAAAGCAGTGCCGGCCCTGTTTGGTTAGCAGACCAGGCTTCTCTACAGGAATGACAAGGCGGATAACTTGGCAGCACTAATGAGGACGGATGGGAGTTAGTCAGTCTTCTGATGAAGCTTTTGCCAAGAGCAGAGGATAGATGTGGATCCAGGCTCTGATGGTCTTGATCTCCGGGGACTAAAGGAACTGCATTGAAATCCACAAGTATCTCTGTGTGTAAACACAGGGTTTCTATGACAGCTGTACACCCAGATAAACAACCGTTCTTTTAAAAATGCATCTGTCACCATCTGAACTTACAACAAGAAAAGATTAGGGGTTGTCTGCAAAAAAATCTGTTAATTCTGCAGATTTTTGGCCTCAGCATTCACAGACGGAGACATTTGACTAAGGACGGCTGAAGATGAGCAGAAGCTCCTGTGTGGACTTTCTTCTGTGAATTCTGTGCACCAAGCATAGCAACAGCAGTACAGTCAAACTGCAACAGAGCTGCAGCTCTGTAACAGCGGCAGAGAGTTTCTGAGCGTCTGTTCATGAAGTGCATGTGCTGCGACTTACTCACTTCTGTTTCCTTTTACATGTTGTTTACCTGGATGTGGATGGTGAGCTTCCAGCAAGATGAAACAACAAATGATCTGTGACTGCCCGAACTGAAAACTAGCTACTGTTAAAAAGACACTGCTGTACTTGACCACGCCAGCTTGAGCGCCATCTCAGCCTGTGCATGCTCCAGATTTAAAAGCAAAGAGCAGTGAGGTTTTCTGGATTTTAATCTGGCAAACTAAGGACAAAGGCACAGCTGTTGAAAAATTAGAATTAAAAACCGTTTCCAGAGAAACCCTCCCACACTGACGGCTCAGATTGTGTCTCACTGCATGGATGAGCCCCCCGCTCGTCACAGACATGCTCACTGGCAGAATCGCTGTTGAGTCTGCTGTTTAACTGAGCGGTGGCTTGTTAACCCCTGCTCCCAACCGTACGGGCTGTGATGGTAACGACACATGCACAGTAGCTCATTGTAGTCTGCGTTTCTGGAGCAGCAGCAGCAGCATGTTGGGGTGCATGCTTACAGGATTTCTGCACCACCGCAGTACTTCCTGTGAGAACGTGCTGTGGAGGAAGCTGCATGGGTTTGCTCCAGCAGTTCTGCTGGAAACCTCAAAGGTCAAACAGAATCTATTTTCACAGGCCTCAGTCTATCAGGATTGATCAGCAAATCTACTGAGTCACTTCTGTTCTCATGTAGCATACTTTAATATTGATTTATGTATCTTACTGCTATTAAAAAACACATTTTGTTTGGTCATAAAAATGGTTTCCACAAAACTAGTGATTATGGGGAAAATAATGTTTAACTTTCTATACAAATTTCAATTATGGAAAGTAAAAACTGAAAAAAAAGCATCTTTTTCCCCAGAAAAATACAAGACATTGTTTGCAACAACACTGATTCATGGCTTTGATGAATCCATAAAGTCTTTTCTTAGCAGAGACTGAGCTAGTTTTAAATCCAACCCCGTTGACCAATAAAAGTAATCCCGCTCTGATCATTTCATAGTTTCCAGTGGTTTTGGTTATGATCATCCAGTTTTTAGCCCCAAATAAAGCTGCTGTTTTGCAGGTCACAGTTTCTGCAGCGCAGCAGGAGTTCATTACAGTTGACCTGTGCGGGTGTGAGCGGGGTGCACACAAACCTATTTCCAGCTATCCCTTTGTTTACACTCTCTACCTACCTGAATCTGTTTGTTTGCATCAGGATGGAGTGCAGCTGGGAGATTTCGGCCTGCCGGTTGTAGCACCTACATCACAACTACAAGGATTTTTCAAACGGTCTAAAAAACCACATGGATTTTTAACGTTTTGGCTAAGAACAGAATAATCCTAATTAAAAGACCACTGTGAACAATTTTACAACAGCTCAAAAGATGATCATAGTGGGACTTCAATGCTGCTCTGGCTTTGGTATTCAATACTGGAAAAAAAGAACTCTAAACAAGATGTGACCCAACAGAAAATCTGAAGTTCCCAAATAAATGCCAATGTTAGGATGTTTGCTGGATAAATGGAGTCTGCAGACTGTACTTATGAGAGGCAAACGCTTTGAGTTACTGTCGTACAAAGACAGGTTAGCACTCAGTTAAGAGAATGTGGGGTTTGGTGTAAAATACCCACAGGATGCTCTCTTCAGTTGTAGTTCCACTGATTGCGGTTCCAGCGCAGCTGAAAACAACTCTCAGCAGTCATGAAGTCACAGGCGTTCTGCTGGCCACAGCCGGGATGTATTTATGTTTGCTTTGTATGGGGCGCTTCTGCAGAACTCTGAGCTCATGAGCAAAACAATCTCCAACCTTTAGGAATGTGTGCTTCTGTGACTTCTGCCTGTTTTTTTGATACTTGTCATAGTTCAGGTTCTTGCTGTGGTCCAGCTCAGCCGGTTCACTTGTTTGATCTGCAGCAGAGTTCATGTGAGCAGAATTTAGCAGACACTGCAGGAACAGAATCTGGTACGGCCCAAACGCGCAGGTGAACGCGCCTTTAGTGTTGAGTTGAATGTTAACTACTGGTCAGATAGTGTTTGATTTTTGCTGTTTCGGTGGAAAAATGAAGTGATCTCGACTTTGAAAATCCCCAGCGCTCTTCTCTGGTGGAGGGAAGGAACAGATGAGCTGCTCTTTTTTTTTTTTTTTTTACAAGAATGTAAACATTAGAGTGAGTTTAGTTTCACTGCAGGAGTTATTTACAACTATCGGACAGAGAAAAAGTGTTTTTGTTTTTCGTCCTTTTAAACCACACCTTCAGTACTTGAAGGACATTAGTGGTTCTAGTGAGAGTCAGGACTGCAGCTCTTGGACAGAAGAGTGAGTGCTGATGCGTCACTGTGAGGAGCAGAAGATGGACCTGCATATTTGGCTGCAGGTAGACACTAATGCAGTTTGTCTGGTGAGCAATGAAGAGGAGGCAGAGCGACAGCTGTCAGTGGTGTGAGTTTGAGGAAGACGAAGGGTTTCCTGTCAGCCAAAGTGTCAGGAGAAAACCGCTGCATCACTGCTAAAACAAGGCTGTGTGTAGCAGAGTCAGGTGTTCCTTTTTATCCAGCGCTAATGTCATCAGTAGAATGTTGTACTCCACGTCTGGGAGAAGACCCATCACACACTTGTGTTGTGATGCACTCACAGCCTCATGCATGTGTGAGCAGGTGTTTCAGGTTCCTCTGGAGCTACTGGCTGCCCTGCAGGAACCTTCTGAGGTTCCTTACCTGTGCAGGAAAACGTTGATTTGTGTAGAAAACTGGAGTCTGGGCCACACAGTTATGCCTTTGTGCTTTTTGATGATCAAATTGGGACTGGATGAGGTATTAACAACATGATACCCTGTTCTTTTCTGTGGGTTTGAACTCAAAGCTGCAAATGTTAATGAAATGAAGCTCCAGAATTACAAAAGTTACGTTTATTTTCATGGATATTTAAACGATAGGAAATGATCATCGTCCACAATGAGCCATTGATTGGAAATGAAGCTAACAGCGTTTCAGGTGATGCTCTTTCAATATTCTTTAAGCTCATGACTGGTGGCTACAGCCGTTGTAGAACATTATTATAGTGCATGCCACATATAGCACATTAAAGAAAGCTGATGCTGAGATGTGTTGTGCACAAACATGTGCATGTCTGTGCAAATGAATACATGAGAAACCTAGAAGTCTTCCTTTCTATATGGTTCACTTTTCCATCCCCACACAGTTTCTGAATGTTGAAAGCTTTGTCACATGCATGTGTGAAGTGCAGCAGAAGTTCAGCTTTTTGACTTAGTTTATGCTGAAACTGTCCCACAATCAGGCTGTTCTGAACAACCTGCTTTTGTTTTGCGTGAGCCGGCTTTAGCTCCAACAACAGCAGGTACTGCTGCGCCGCTCGTCTGAGCTCCGGCACCATCATAACAGAGCAGCAGGAGCTCCCTGATGGGACTTCTCTGATCCTGGTCCGATCATTGTCCTGCTCATTATGTAACCTGTTTGAATGAAGAACCAGACTACTGGTAATCAGCCGAACGCCTCGGAGCAAACGCATCAAAGCTGGCAGAGTTGACGGTGACTTCCTGTTCTGCTACCACGGACACAGAAACACACCAGGGCTTCCTGAGGTGGAGAGTCTCCCTCCTTATTAAATGTCTGATGGGCTTGGGTTTCACCGCTCGGGTTCACTTCACTCCATGGAGAGCAGCTTCCCTCCAACCCTAACAGATCAATGAGAAAATATCCTGTGTGGAGGATAAAGTATCTGCAGCAGCAGAGAAGAGGTTCAATTCATTTAACACAAACACGTTTCACCCGCAGTGTGAACGGTAACATGATCTGGATCTCATCTGCAGTTTATCAGCCCGTGTTTCTCCTCGAGCACGTCTTTACCTTCTCCTCCTCCTCAGGCTGACGGAGGCTTGTGCTGCTTCCTCTGTTTTGTTTCAGAGGGCGGAGTTTCAACACAGTGTGGTCACGAAAGGTTTTCTTTTGAACATCTGGGTTGTTTTTTAACTGCCAATAGTGACCCTTTTAGATGAATCTGTACTAAACCATTTTATGAGGAAAAATGTCAACTGTTGACCATGGACAGATTCATTTTAATGTACTTTTTCAGTTCTTTCTGGTTCTAACTGGATTTAATCAGCATTTGGAGTTTGAATGCAGCCAAAGTTCTATCATCTCACTGACTTTTTTGACTCCATTTTTAGGGAACAATTTGACTTTCACTTTGATGTTTTTCTATCAATACTTCTTAAAGTACACAACACTTTCATGTTTTTAGGACATTCAAGCACTTTTAACCTCTTTAACTCTCTATGATCCGTCCTCAAACGTTTGTACATGCAGAGCAAATGCTTTAAAAACAAGCTGCAGGAACCTGGTAAACATGCTAAACAAACACACTGTTGACACGTGAGCATGTTCTGAATTCAAAGAATTCTTATCAAATCAGGTGAGAGGATTCCAGAATTGTAACCTTCATCCTCCTCACCTCTCAGCCTCACCTGCTGCTCATAGGAGTTTCAGGCTGTTTCTCTGCAGATCCAGAATGTTCTGCTGGTCTTTCATGCTTCTCTTCCTGTTGTTTCACTGTATCATTACCATATCTTTGTAATGCGATGTTGACTTTTGGCTCCAGTGAGAGATGACCTTTGATTCCCTCAGAAGGACTGCAGTTGGTCAGCAGTGAATAATGCAGCACTGGTTCCTATTTACTCCTCAGAGTGCTCGTTTGGTCTTGGATTGCAGATTTCCTGGTCACAAACATGAATGCAGAAGGAGCCTGACTGGACTCTGCCTTCTGTATCCTCCCATCTGTGCTTGGTCAGCATTACAGCACTGATAATCAAGTTCAAAGTGATGCAGCAGAGAAGCGAGGCTGAGCCCACCCTGATCTTTGTACTGTTGCGTTGCAGTGTTGCACTGTCTGCTTCATAGAAACATCTGTTGGCTTTTGATACCTTTCCCCTCATTTTTTAACCGCAGTCGCACTATTTCTCTGCTGTTCACTCCTCTTCCTGTTTGTTTGTGGAAAACACTTATGTTTGTTTTATTGAGTCATCATTGAAAGCATGTTAAATCTCATGAATACACTTCCATTCAACCTGTGGAGAGCTGCGTGGAACGGTTGGAGCAGGCAGACCTTCCCTTTCTCTGCAGCTGCAGCCGTCGTGCTGCTGAAACAGCAGACCGTCACTCAGCTCGCGTCATCAGGGTGGCAGACTGTTCAGCACTGAGGCTGTTGGTTCTGCTCAGCACCCTGAGGAAGATGTCCGGGTGGGCTTCAAGATGAGGCAAAGCTCATAACAGCAAAGGAAACAAGCACAGGTAGCAGAATTTCTGTATTTCTTCACACCCTTGCATCACTGCGCATGGAGAAGAATGGCAGACTTATCTGCAGCTTAGCCCTGAATAAACTCCACATCGCAGGGAGGCCAGAGCAAAGCTTTAGCTGTGAGGATTTGTTGTGAAACGGACATTTCCTTTAAAACTGCAGCAGGCAGTTTCCTGCTCTGAGAAAGGCTGCTTATTGTCACTGGTTTCTGTGCTGAGAAATGAAACATGCCACTTCTGATCGCTTGTACAGTGTCACTCATTTATCACTGGAGCTGTGCTCTCACAGGAACCAGAGAGAGGTGAAATGTGCTAAGTAGAATTACAGGAAGTAAAAACATTTTCACATTTTTCTCTCGAATTTAAACTCTCAAAGTTCAAACCTTCAAAGAAAAATCAGTCCAGGATTATAGAATGAAGACAAAGATCTGATCGAGATCAAAGATTTATGGACATGTTCAAAATGAAGAAGATACAAAGGAGATTGAGTAGTAACAAGGGCAACAGCCAATCAGTGCACAGAACCCAATGTGCTGTAAAAAAAGAAGAAATCATTCAAGATTACACTGAAAAAAACCTGGTGAGAACTCAGAAGGTGAACCATGATGTGAGGAATCGCTGTACTTTGTTGCACAATAATGTTGGAGCATCGCTGGTGTTAGCGGATAGTTGTTCATAATGGAGTAATTTGTATCTTTTGAAATGAAAATCAATGTTGATGCACTGTTATGGACCTGCTTTCACCGCCGTTCCCTCCCTTTTATCTTTAGTTCTGATGTAGGATTTGGTAAATCCAAAGTAAAATGGTTTCTTTTTTTCTTGCTTTTAGCTAGAGTCTAAAAATAAAATAAAAAGGTTAAAATATCAAATGTTTGTGTTGACTAGACTGTTTTCATTTATTATCAAAATATATCTGTCTTTTAATGAGTCGCTCATGTGGATCAGCATCTGAAGCGACAGGAGAAGTCAGGAGTGTCTGGAGGCTTTAGCTCCAGTTCTTAAATCATCATGATTCTGCCGGTGATTCATTTTCGTTTAACTCCTTTGATTCACTCAGAGTCCTTGCAGTGTTTCCATCGAGTCCTGATGATTCAGCTCTGGGTCTTTGTCATTGCTGCTGGAGTTTCTGCTGGAGTTTCTCTGTCCCGACAGACGAGTGTGTACAGGAAAGGAAGTGTGTGTCCGATGTTCTACCTTTCAACCCTCTGCACCTTTATGTCCGGATGTTTCTGTATGTTTTGTTTCTTTAATCTTCACCCCAGTGAAATAATTTCCACTGCTGATATACAGTGGATTACTGTCCTTATTATAGAGCTTTTTTTTTTTTATTCAAAGCAGAAACCAGACTTTGATTTTGTAAAAGCGGCTTATGCTGCATATTTCTTTGAGTTGTGTTTGTTCATTGTGTGCCCCTATGATCTCAACTGCTGTGACGCTTCCGAGTGTTTCTAGTTTGGTGCTCTGATTTTCAGCTGACATTGTTGTCATGGTTACCCTTTGTAACGGATGCAATGATCAGCTGAACCCCACCAGCAGCACAACAAGCAGCTGGGCTTTTAAAAATGTTTTTAACCTGGAAAAGTGCTCATCTGTGGAAGCTGAGCAGCCAATCTAAAACCACTTTAGCACGAAAAGCCTTTTTTTTTCCTTTCACTTCTCTAAAGCTACAGAGTTCAGATGTTTGAGAAAGTAATGAGTCAGTCAGTTTGTGTGAGTCTCTGCAGCAGTTGTTTCTCAAGTTTGTGTTTGTCTTTCAGACTGTGATTCTGCCAGAGTTTAACACACATGTACATTAATTTCATCCTGTTTCTGTGAGTGCCGGGTCATTTTCAGAAGTATTGCTCAGCATAAATGAGAACACCCCACTACATTTTTCAGGAAACCTTTAGTGTTCTTTCAGAATCAACATTTTCTATGAGATCTTACACTACAAAATACTCCCACAAATGTGGGCCATTGATTGAAAACAAGATTTGTTCTTTTGCATAAACAAAAAAAGGGATTTTTTCCAACTAATTCATTTGAGCCATGTTGCAAAAATGAGTACAAGTATAGTGTTTGGAGAAAAGCCACACTTCAGACTCCAAACTTCTAATGAACAGGTATTCAACCACAGGTGAGTCTAATGATTCATTTAAGATGTGTGCAGGACACAGGTGACTAGAAAAGAGCATTACTGAACAAAGAAAAGCCCTTCCATTTCATGCTGTCAGAAATGGCTCCTCATGGAAGAGAAATCATTTCTGTACACAAAAAGATGAGAGCTACAATAAGATCAGAAACGCTTTACATATCAGTCCAAATACTGGAGCCAAAGTGATCCAAACATGTAAGAAAGATGGAAGTGCAAACCATCTTACAGAGACATCCAGACCGTCCTCTGAAGTTAACATGTCGACAGGAGCGTCTGCTGATGAGAAGGTTGAAGAAAATCTCCATGTAAGTTCACTGCAGTGAACTAAAGCTGTAGAAAGCCAAACTGGAGTGACTGTGTCTGGAGTGAAGCCACACTGCAGAGGAATGACATGCATGAGGATCGTCCATGGAGGAAACCTCTCCTAAAGCATAAAAAAACATGCCTAGAATTTTCTAGGGCCCATGCTGAAGAAGAATAAGACTACTGGAACTCTGTACTCTGGAGTGATGAGACAAAGATCTCTGTTTTTGGAACGAATGGTTTTTAAAGCTGCATGGCGTCACAACGGTGAGGATTTCAAATAAGAATGCATAGAAACATGGTGGTGGTAGTGTCCTCATGTGGGGCTGCATGAGTGCTGCTGGTGTTGGGGAGCTGCATTTCACTGATGATATCAGGAACTCAGCAATGAAGGAGAAGATGCTGCCATCACTCCGTGCACGTTTGGTCCTCGTGCACGTTTCCAACACCACAATGATCCAGAACACACATGGAAAGCTGCTGTTGCATTTCTGAAGAAGAACAGGGTGAAGGGGATTGAATGACCAAGTATGTCTCCTGATCTGAATCCAATCCAACATCTGTGGGGGATTCTGAAGCAGCAAGTTGATCATCTCTCTCCTTCCAGCATCCAGACCATGAAAGAGGTTATTCTGGAAGAATGGAAGAAGATAGATGCTACAATATGTCTCCAACTTGTTCATTCCATGTCTGGAAGACTTGGTGCTGTTCTTTAAAGTCACGGTGCTCATTTAAAATACTAGATGTAGTAGTTTTTGATGCAGGATGGATTCATTTGTGCTTCAACCAATTTGAGTGAAACTGAAGATTTTGTGATCTAAGTGACATAATTCACCTTCATTTCATGTTTTGGAGTTAAGAGTTTTTAATAAAACTCATCCTTGTGGAAAGTTTGGAAATTGTCCTTTTGTTCATTGTTGCTACTGATTACATTAGTACTTGTTAAAGAGAGTGTACTCATTTATGCTGAGCTGTGAAGCCTGTGCAGCTTTACTATCCACAAGAAATGAAACCCTGAAACTCCTGTTTTTCACTCCATGCACAAAGAAGAATCCTGAATAGAAGCAGATGTCTGCTGTTTCCATCAGTGGTTAATGAAAATGCATTGAGATAGTTCCCCTGGTTGAAGATCAGATTGCAGCAGAGCAGACTGTATGTTCCTGTGCATACGATCTTTTGAATTATTTACTGTTTCATTTGAGATACACACCTTTCCACAAACAGAAAACGATTTTCTTGAAATCAGAAATCCAGCTTAGAAAAGTATCTTTTTCAAAAACTACAACCTCATCAGCTAGCTGTCAGTCATGTCTTTGTGTGGAGCAGTATAGGTCTGATTGCTGCTGGCGTTCATGTCAAAACCAAGTATTTTCCAGAGGCAACCGCTGGGAAGGAAAAATGATCAAGTCAAGCTGTGTGCTGTACCGTTTCCTCTCGTCTGCTGTGACTACACTATGATGTAATCAGCACTGGACGAATTCAGTCTGATTTTTCTCTGCTCCTCTTAAACTCTACTTTGAAAGGCATAACATGAGGGCACAGTTCAACCGAATGTCTCCGTTTCCTCCAGTTTCAGTTTTTGATTAGAAAGGAGAATTTGGAGACAAAATGGCTCATGAAGACCATAAAGGTCTGTCGTCCTCGTTGGTTAAAGCTTGTCCTCCCACTCTGACTTTACCAAGACTAATAACACATGATTGAATTACATTTCTTAATAAGATCCTGTTCTCCATTTGTGTGGCAAATCAATGTTTTCTGTTCATACCCGAAGGCACTAAATCTAAAAACAAATCCGGACATAAAGTTCCTCATGTTTGAGTCACAGTTGTCGTCTTAGCTAGGACGGAGGGAAATAAAAATGGGTAGTAATGGAATTCATTGCTGTATAGCTGAAATAAGGCTAATAGCATCAGAAACTATCTGTGATCATTTTGGACTGCAGGACCCTCAGTCCCCCCTCATGGCACATACTCGGTGGTTCAGTGTTGCCTTTGAGAAGCCACTTGTTCTTCAGAGACAGTCTACACAGGTTTTGCTTGAAACGAGGTGGTGGATTCTGTTATAGTACCCCTAGTGTGGATGTGTGAAACACTTTGGCTGCTTTATCATGTTTGCAGAAATGTTGTCAGTCATGCTGGCAGACATGGCCTCGAATGGAGCTGTTTTTGTCCAGAACCTTGTTGAAGTTTACTGTCATCATGATGTTCTGGGAATGAAGCGTCAAGGTTCATTTTGTCTAATGGCGCCGTCAAAGGGCGTACCACCACCTTGTGGTTGTAATGGCACATAACCAACAAAAGCCAGTTAAAACAAGACATTTGCAATGCACATCCTTTTACTGTCCTGCTTTTCAGCTCTTTGGGGAATCTGGATTGTAGAGATTTTGCAACCAAAGAAGTATCTTTGGAAAACTGTATTTTCTTGATAGGTCAATCCTTGATGCTTCTGGACTCTTGTGTTGTACAAAGAGCTCTGTGATAATCTGCTAGTGTCTTCATCGTCTCTTCACTTCATCAATGCATGACTTTGTGTAGCTCCATGACTTGTTGGAAACTCCCACAGTGACCTCAGGAGTCCTTAGAAAGACAACAACAAAAGTTGTCAATGAGGTTTAAGAGATCTCAGGGTTTCAAGAAAGCCATCGATTTTTGTTTACACATGTGACCTATTTCTCTGGTGCCAGCCATAAAAGTCTCAGGTCCCACCGTTGTTCCCAGTTGTCTGAAAAGCCTCCGTGTGTTCAAAAACAGACACAATAAAACATGTTCTAAACCAAATCAGAGCTAGTGAAAAGCCAGAGCTGTAGAAATTCCAGTGTGAACGTACTCTGTAAATCCTGCAGTCAGAGGGAGGTAAGGAGGAGCTAGCTGCTGTGTCTGGTAAAGAGCAAATGGAGCTTCAGATGATGAGATTAGATTAAAGAAAGATTGACAACTATTTTGTTGAGAATACTCAGGCCTGATTTGTATTTATTTTATTTGAGCATTTAAACAGGCACTCTCTATTAAACACAACATTTTCCTGGCTCAGCTACGGGAAATAATAGAACAGATTGAGTTTATTGTAAGGGCTGTGGTAGGATAATGGCTGTCAATAGTGCTGATGTGACTGGCTCGAATACATTTTGAGTTGAAACTATGAAAAGCTCAATGCATCTATAAAACACATTTTGTGCTGTGATAAATGTCCCCTCTCCCTTACAGCAGCAGCGATTAGACTTTAGAACCAAAAGTGACCCTGAAGAACTGCTGTTAAATGCAGTGCAGTTAAAAACGTGCTGCATCACAAGGCTCGTTTCCACTGAGCCGGTCCCGTCTTTTGAGCGTTTTCATTTTTAAATGGACCCATGAAACAGTACCGAACCGGACCCTGGGGAGCCCCCATCGGTTGTAGGTCCACAGAAACGTGGAATGGAACGGTTGGGGCGGAGCCAGCTGCTGATTGGTAGAAAGTGCCAATATAGCGCTAATAAGGTAAAGTGTTTTCCTCTTTACAGCTGTATTCCTCTTAGTCAGCTGTAATCGTCTTTAAAATAACATTATATTACTGTTATACACGATATACCGGGAGTAAAGCAATAAAAATGACCTCCATAACTGTTGCTTTTCTAGTCATCGCACTACAATGATGCGGTTTACACCACCCATACGTGCACCGTGAAAAGAAACCGCTCAGTGCAAACGAGGCTTCATTGAGTGGAAACGCTCACCGTACTGTACCACTCCTTACCGCACCGGACTGGAGCGCTCAGTGGAAACGAGGCTTAAGATAAGAAAAGTTAGGCCCAGTGTTTTAACCAGTGCAGAAAGTCCAGATTGTCAGAGCCTTCAAGTTTGTTATGGACACGTCTGCATTTCTTTATTCAATTGATTTTTAGCTGTCACACAAAGGTCTGATTAAGACGTTTCAGGCTGTGTGTTGCTCCTGGGCCATGTAATACTGAGCAGCAGCCCTCCATGCTCTCCAGCTGTGTACTGCTCTTGACCTTCCTCCTCCAGGAGTGTCATTCTTTGACAAATGCGATGCATTGCGCTGCAGCTTTTTGCTGCCAGCCTATTAGTTGTCAGTCAGCCCACCGCAGCCTTCTTGTGCAGCCCGCATGTGTCTGAGCCTCTGCATAATTAGTCTGCAAGCTCACCCTTATCAATGGGGGTGGGGTGTGTGTGAACGTCACATCTGATGCATGTGACAGTGCTGAATTAAAGGAGATGAAATGGAGCTCTGTGGGTTTATATGTCTTTCCCTTTTGAATTCAGACAGTTCATTTTGGTTTTGTACATCTCCATAATTGTCTGGAGTTGTTGGCCTGCTGGCTTTGTCATGAGATGCAGTGGCCTGTCGGCTGAACGCCTGTGGTTATCAGTCAGTAGAGAGAGGCTTCATGGTTCTGCCTGGACGCACTGATGGCAGTACTGTCTCTGTCTGCCAGGAGAAAAGACGTCTCTCAGTAGCTTTTACTGCTGATAGGACATTTGTTTAATCGGGTGAATTGTCAACACTAACTTTTGCTTTGTGTGTTTGTGTTGTCACTCTTCAGGCCTGATGGAGCTGTGGACTCCTCACCTGCTGCACACCAGGGAGCTTGATCCATGCCTGGTACCCAGCAAACAACCATAAAGGGTGGGAAACTCAAATACCCTCAGACTCCTTTTTCCCCACCCCTCCCCCTGAATTGCCCCTGTGGTGACGCTGTCCTGCCCTGTCCCGCCCTCTTTGTGACCTACGGCATGCTGGGAAAGCTGAAGCAGAACCTACTGGTGGCCTGCCTGGTCATCAGCTCGGTCACAGTCTTTTACCTTGGTCGCCACGCCATGGAGTGCCACCATCGCTTTGAAGAGCGCAGCCAACCTGGAGGTGTCCTGCCTTTGTCGGCGCTCGGAGGCAGCATGCGGACCACCTTACGGACTGGCCAGAATCTCAGCACGGCTTTTGTTTACAACAAAGACATGCCGCTCATCTTCATCGGCGGCGTCCCTCGCAGTGGGACCACACTGATGCGAGCAATGCTGGACGCACACCCAGATGTGCGCTGTGGCGAAGAAACCCGTGTCATCCCCACGCATCCTGGCTATGAAGCAAATGTGGAGTCGTTCCGGCCGGGAGAAGATGCGTCTAGATGAGGCTGGTGTGACGGATGAGGTGCTGGATGCAGCCATGCAGGCCTTCCTGCTGGAGATCATCGTCAACCTGGTGAGCCTGCCAGCTTCCTCTGCAACAAGGACCCTTTCGCTCTCAAGTCTCTTTCTTACCTGGCCAAGATTTTTCCTCGTGCCAAGTTTTTGCTCATGATCCGTGATGGGCGAGCATCGTCCACTCCATGATCTCAAGGAAAGTGACCTTGCAGGCTTTGACCTGAACAGCTAACCGGGAACTGCCTGACCAAAATGGAATCGGGCCATTGAGACCATGTAACTCAGTGCCTGGATGCGGCAGACAAATGCCTTCCCGGTGCAGTACGAACAGTTGGTTCTTCCATCCGGAAAAATGGATGCCGGACATTGCTAAAATTCCTTGACATTCCTTGGAATGATGCTGTCCTCCACCACGAGGACCTCATTGGGAAAGCTGGGGGGAGTTTCCCTTTCCAAGTAGTCATGCCTGATAGTTTGATGTGTTTTGTTTTTCCTCAGCTCCTCCTGCCTTTAGACCTTCAACTGCTTTCTGTGTTTTCACTTTTTCAAATGTTTTTTGCTAGTTGGCATTCCTGGGAAAAAGCCGTTAGACAGTTTAGCTATATTTATCCCTCAGACTCCAAACCCTGACTCGTCTTAGAAATGAACCAAAGCAGCAGTTCACCATGAATTTTAAAGCTCTTCTCTACTTGTTCACTTGTTTTCAGTCCAGTCTGTGATTCTCTGCACAGAAATGCAACTGGACGTTTTGAACTTTGCATTGATGCATCACTGGCTTACTTGTTGAGTTATGGAGTCGTTTGTAAAATGCTGAACTGCAGCTTCGTTAATCCGTCAAAAGATGATTAGGCAAACACCCGTGAACTTTATGAGTGACACATCATCTGGGTTTCCCTTCTTCATCTTCTGGGACTACAGAGCTCTGTCGTCTGTGCTAAAACTCACCATGGAGGATGGTATTCCTGCAGGATAACTTTGACTCACCAGAAATCCAGATCAGGCAGGGATTGATTTTCCCTGCATGTTTCCCTCTGGAATATTTCCAATGCTTCAGCTGCTTGGAATCTGGTTTTGGAAGGGTTTGGAAACGTGTGTCCACGCATGGGGCAGCCACTCCTACTTTTATTAGATTTTTGACCCACAGCTGCATAAAAGCGTAGCTGTGAGAGCAGTAAAAAGTCAGTGTTTGTTGTAGGAAAGGCAAGTTGTTGCCAGGCTCACAAGGTTCAAATGGTGGGCCTGGCTAGCCATCTGCTACCTTCCTTCTCAGTGCAATGAGCTGAGGCCTGTCGGTCTCAGTGGTGCAGCCTGCAGCGGCAGAAAGAGTGGACTAGTTAAGGACCTAAAGCAAACTGACATGTGGGGCAGGTCTGTGTCCGTCTTCTTATCAAGTTTTGGGTGAGAATAGATGTTCCGCTCTGGCTGCTGCTTTCACCAGGGACTAATGTTGCTTTTAATTTGTGAATGAAACGTCCTGCTGCAGTGCGCAGTGAGGAGCCTCCCTAGAACAACATGAAACACGAGTGTTCACATCTGTGGCTTCCCCGTCTGCTGTCAGCTTTGTTTGGGTCAGGGTTTGGTCAGGGTCAGGAAGACGAAAGCATTCAGGGGCTTTAACCCCATTCCTTACTTCTGTGTTCGACACCCCACCCCCTCTGCTACCACCCGGTTCCTGCCACGTAGCACCAGAAATACTCCATGTCCTCCAGACATGAGATCTCTTTTTTTGTGAGCACATGAAACTAGTCATGGTTTTTATTCAAATATTTGACATAAGGTGAGTGGTTTTCCCTGGAAAAGCTTCCTCATTGCTGCTCCTGATACCTGTACACTGAGCAGCTGATGTTTGACCTCATTTCAAAGAGATTTATGAACACGCCCGATTTCAGATGTCTTTCAAAACTTCTTTTTCTTTTGTGGTTCCAGTTAAATGTGGTGCAGTGGATGTAACACATTATGATATAATATTGACAGAGGAAGACCCAACATTAGCAGATGAAGCTCAGTCCTAACAGATCACTGAGATCAGGAGAAGGCAGCGTCGATCTAATCACCAAGGTTAGAGAACAGCTCATGAATGATCATCCTGGATATGAGACGGCACGCATCAGTCTGCTGGTGTCTAATGGTGTTTTCTACCATCTTCAGTCTTTGAGTTTGCTCTAGTTATCGTAATGGAATCACTGCAAGAGCAGGTTCAGCTTCCCTGAGCATGGATGCAGTCAACTGAGTGACCCTGAAGGTCACTGCAGCATCTAAGAGCACCTCGAGTGTCCTCTCCATTGAGCCCTGACGGGTTTGGAACCACAGATTGTGATGAGCTCAAATGTGGTATTTTAGCCCAAACCACAGCATGCTTTTTTACCCACACTCGTTGTGCTTGAAAAGCTGCTCTACAGCCTTTATTAAAAGCGGGCAGCTCAAGTGTGGTCAAAAGAATGTTTGTCTTGGATGTTGTAGAAAGCTTCACAATCTTCTTCTTTGCTTAGATTTTCCTTTAGGGGTTGGTCATTTAAAAACGGATGACACACTTTTAGAAAAACCAACGTTATCTTTATGGTAATCTTCAAGGTAAATCTTCAAACGGCAAAATCTGAAGGTCATTATTCCACCAGCTCACCATTTCCCCTCTTAGACCGTGAAAGCGCGGAGCTCTTGGGTGAGCTCTTCAGTGGCGGCACGAGGTCCTTGTCCACACCAGAGAAGGCGGTCAGCTCTACACACCGCTCTGCTCTCTGAGGTCAACGAGGACCTCGCTCCGCTGCTGCTGCTGGGGGAACAGCTCTGTGACAAAAGGTTTAGGGAGGAATTATTTTACAGCTATGCAAGTGTTTGATTAATTTTGATTAAATCAATACCACAGGCATTTATGGTCAAACTGTTTCCTCTGTCAGAGATGTCAAAGTTCTGGCACTGATGGAAAAAGTGACAGCTCATGTCTGAAGATCTGTCTGTGGAAACCTCCATGGTCAAACCTATTCTCTCAATAAAAAGCTGAATTCAGGTTTTGTGCACATTGATTGCAGAGTTGATTGGCCATTGATTCAAGGTTTGATTGAACGAACTTGATCCAAGAAATCTGCAGCAGGTACATGGATGTTTTGGAAGAAAGCAAGACGATGACCAGGGTTGAAGGTCATTGTCTGTGATGAACTCAAAAAGTGAGCCTTCAGTGGTTGTCGGGTTTGAGAGCTTGTATGGTTTTGGAAGAGAAACTCAATTTTGTACTTTTAAAAATCATTTTTACTGTTTTTTTTAGACTTGGCGATCTAATAAAATTCACCAGGTCTTTCAAAAATCCCCAAACAATGACATTTAACTTGAAATGATCAGCGTCCCATTATGTAATGCACAGTTCAATTATTCGTATACAAAACATTTGAGATCTTATCCCTCATAACTATCCTGATTTAAACTGTGTTATCTGCTCTCAGGATGCCACTCATGGTACATTATTACACTGCGGTTGAGGAAATATAAGTGCTGGTCTGTCTGACAGCCTGCGTTATTTAAAAGGCAGCTGTTGCCTTATAAAAACAACCCTCTTATTTGACAGTAAACTGCCTCACACTGACACGGTCTCTGAAATGTGACTCCTGCAAAGGGAGGCTCGCTCACAAGCGCAGACGGAGGCTGAAGCCCGCGCTTCATCCACGACTCCTCATTGCAGGTGAGCAGGACTCTGGTTGAGTTGAAGTCTTCTGTACTCAAACTGATGAACTGCTCCATCCACCCCGAGAAGAGAAATGACTAAAAGATTCCCGTTGGGTCACATGACCGCCTCCTATTACTTCTGCTCTTAATGGGCTCCTCCTTGTCAATTATTAATTGACACGCTCCTTCACTCAGGGTGGTGATCAGCAGCACCAGTGAGCCATTAGGAGTCGCTCAAAGACATCCAGGTTGCAGAGAAGTTAGAGAGTGGAAATCGAACGGCTCTCCCTTCTGGGATAAGTAATGGAGCGAGTCTCCCAGCAGACGGACCTCCATTAAATCAGGATGATGTAATTGCTGTTGATGCAAGGCCAAGGTCCCGCTCTGTGGCCGGCCCGCCCGCCCGCTGATACACTCAGATAGAGACGCTGGAAGAGACCTCCTCCAGGTATCATGGGGATTGACTGTAATGCAGCATGTGCTAAGCACTTATGAGGAGGCGTGGCTACATTTCTGATGGTATATGGCAGCTGGCTTGCCCTGAAGCGAGCTCTCTGCCACTATTCCCATCAAACCACATTAAGACTTTTTTAGTGGAGTGCTGCTGTAGGCCGACATGCTCCAACAGCAGCCTGTAAACGGCATGCTGAACAAGACTTACTGCCATGGAGCACACCTTCATCAATACTCTTATTAGTTACTGTCAGCTCCATTATGGGGAGGTGAGACAGAGCTGCCCTGCAGTTTGCTACTGCTTCCTATCAATAATTTAGGATTAGCGCTGGTCATTTGGGCTCCAGTTAAAAAAAAAAAAAAAAAAAACAGAACACACAGCTCAGAGGTGAATTCCTACTGAAATTCTGCCGCTCTGTCTGAAGAAAGACGCAGGTTCTTTGGATTTTGAATAAAAACGGCGTCGCCCTAATAAAAAATCACTTGAAAATAAAATATTGTCTGACGTTAGACTGGTCCTTAAGGCAGAAAAGGTTGGAGATTGCTAGGACCCCTAAGAAAGTGATGCAGTCTGGTTTGGTTTGCTTCACACACAATCTTAAGTGTTTCAAAGAATAAAGCACACTACTCATGTAGTTTCAAACCAACGCTGATCGTTTGGGAGGGATGTTTCCTGACCAAGACTGGGTCAAAGAAACAGGAATTGACTAGTTATGCTAATCCTCTGGTAATGACATGGTAATAACAGGTTCGCAGGCTTCCCGTCTCCTCTGCCTTCTCTGTCGGACTTCTTAAAACTTCTTAAAAAGTGCCACTAGTTTCATGTTGTGGGAAATGTATTTTGCTTCTTATAACTTGCAGCATCTTTGTCGGTTACTCCTTTATGGTACCATCCCTCAGGTGACCCACAGGTGAGCTTTCACACCAGCTGAAGGAACCAGACAATCCAGCAAACCCTGATGTGAATACATTCTTTTTTGTGTGATCAACATTTTATTGATTCCACATTGAACTCAACAACTAGTGTACAAATACTAAGTTTCTTGCAGACATACTCATTATTCCTGTACATCTTTAGACTGTTATACTGAACCATTTTTAACGAGTTAAAAAAAAAAAAAAACAAAAACAAATAAATAAATAAATAAATCACCCAACCCCCCCCCCCGTACAACGTCCCAAATAAACAATAATTTTGTACAGAATTGTTGGAGACATTCAATAAAAGATTGCAGTTAGTCACCTGTGATACTCTGTGCCTGCTGCACTCTAGCTATAGAAAGTTCTAGGTGATGTGTGGTGTGAATGCACCTCTAAAGCCAGCTCCTTCCAACAGACATGTTTACTTCTGTTTATCCAACGTCCAGGTTTGATGAAGTTCTTCATGAAACACTGAAGTTTGAGCTTTATTTGAAGTGTTTTCATCTTTAGGAAAGAGGAGCCAGAAGAGAATTTGTTCAGAACCTTGTCAAATGCATTTTCAGTATATAATAGTGTCTCTGTTTTAAACTAAGTAAAGAACAGGATTAAAACAAGTGCATACATTTCCATATCTATGCATTTTCTCAGATCTGGATAAACACAGGTCTTCTTGCCTGTAAAACAGGGAGCTGGAGCTCTGCTCTGAATCCTCTGGGTCCTGATGGAGTCTCAGTGATTTTTCTGGGCGTTTATCACAGAGTGGATGTTTGGATCTGAACCCGCCTCTCAGGAAGCGTTTCCGCCATCCTCCTGACATGACCAAACAACTACATGCTGTGTTAATCATACAGGACATAATAGCTGTCCAGTATAAAGATTTAGTTGCAGAGTAAATGGATCGGAGGAAAGAAATTGCTTGTTGAAGTATTGCAAAGCAGGAAACACACAGCGGCAGACGGCTGCACAGCAGGTGGTCAGTAGACCTGAGGGAGGAGCCTCTTACATCCTGGGGGAAGATAAGCATGAAAATACTTGTTGTGCCAAAGGAGGCTTTGATTCTACAGGAAGGAAATGCTCTGCAGCCCAGCTTTCCAGGGGAAATCCATTTGTACTGGATCCAAAACGGGTCGCTGTCAGTCTCCTCTCGTTCTGGCCTCGTGTTGGCGAGTGGAATCACATGGCCTTCGGTGTTTATCAGCGTAGCTGTCACTGGTTTACAAAAACCCACAAACTTGTTTCCACTTGTCTCAGCGTCAGTTTGTGGCTCAGACATTCAGCAGAAATTCCTCTAAGGTGTTCATTCCAGCTTTCAGGCATTTCAGGGGAAGAGCTCAGCTGTGAGGAAAGAGTGGGAAAGATTTCCCTTTTTTTCTATAACCTTCTTGGATTCAAAGCAAACTCACTGTTTCACTGGTATTTAGAAGTAAATGATCCCATCTTTGCTTCAGCATTTTCTCCTGATGCTTTACTTGACTAAGAATTTGAAATGGAAAGAGGGCTGCATGGTGGGAGATAAACTTGTGATGTGCGATATTAGTGATCAATGTTTTGATGACAACATGATCAAATAGCAAAGTAAACAACTAAATACATCATTTCCATTTCACTACAACAGTTTCATGTAAATAAAATTCCACATAATTATACTACATGTTATCTCAACAGGAGACGGGTAAAACTCGTATGTCAGGAAACCCACTATTGAACAATTGTCTACCTTTCTAATATACTCGTGGG
>BOLG01001115.1:0-63458 GCA_016861445.1 Oryzias woworae
CACACGATGCTGCTCGGGTTCATGCTTTAGATCCAGGCAAACATGTTTTGTTTGTGCTGAAAACCAGAATGGAAGCCCAGACAGGCCTGAAGCTTGTGTGGCTCAGTGGGTCATCTGTTTCTCATGTGAAAATGGTTGGACATGGCAGAGTTTTGTGATGTTTTCAACTCAAATGTGCTTTTAGCGGGTAAAACGCATTAGCAGTGTACTGGGAGCTGAGTGGTGCTTACGTTGAGAACCAGAGTCCCTGCCAGATAATGAAAATTCAGATAGTTTTCTTCGGATCTCCATTTGTTTTTTCCTGAACCCATCAAATCCCACTTCAAATTATTTGATCCATTTTGAAATCATTCTCAGTGGTCTTTTAACTATGGTGATGCCACTTTCAGCCAAAATCAAAAAACTTGTTTTCTAGGACACAGTTTGTGCAGAGCAGCACGACTTCATCAGAAATTAACCTCTGAGTGTGGGTGGGACTGTTGGTGCAGAGCACCATTGTCTGTATATAGAGAACTGGACCTAGCAAGTGTGATGCCCCCCCAAAGAAAGTGCCGTATCTCCGGCACCAGTGAAATAAAGCCGATTCAGTCACCCTTTTACCGCTATACAGATGTTGCCATGTTGGAGCCAATCAACAACGACTGGTCCGAGTGGGTCTGAGTCAATGTTTCTATGACAACTGCTGTTGCCAATCAGGAGCAAACTTGTTTGAAGTCCACACCCCTTCCACTGAAAGTGGCTCAGGAGAATCTGTAGAAAGAACTGAGGTGGGGCCAGCGGGCACCACATGCTTTTAGTGTGGCATCTGATTGGTCAGTTTGTAACTTGAATAACTTGCAATAAAGATAAAATATTTAAAAAAAAATTCGGATTATCAGAAGATGTTGAAAAGAGGTCGGAATCTCTATGCACAGTCAATGGAAGCAACCCCACCCCCCCTTCTCATCACCCGTAACTTATCCATCTGTTTACACTCTCTCCTGCTAGCTTACAGCCCCTCACGCCCTCAGCGTAACATTACCGGCGCAAAAATTTGACAAGCAATATCATAGCGATCCAGCCGTACAGTTCTGATTCAGATTCAGACGAGGAAAGGGAAAACAAAAAAAACCTACATGGATCCATTTGTCTACAAGTGGATGAATCAGAATGGAGCGAGAGAAGGGGGGGTTTTGTGGTCCGCCCAGCATATTTGCTACTATTGGTGTGTGATGATTTATTTTAATGGGTCAGTTTTAATGGATCTGATTCACTGACCTAAACTGGATCAGAACATCTTAATCCAAACCTTCAACAGTGAGACTCAGAGATAAATAGCTGCTACTGAACAGTGAAGTTTTCCAGATTCTTGTGTTTCTTCAAGATAATCAAGTGTAAATAAATCTGTGTACAAACAAACAAGTAAACAGGAATGAATGTCAAATCCATTCACATTTGAGTTTGATAAAGTTCATTCCACTGTTGTTTTTCCACATCAGATAATCCAAAGGAACATTATTAGAACTTCTAGAACACTGTATGATCACATGACTTTGTAAATTCAAAGTGTTTCCACACATTGGACTGGAATGATGGTTGATCAGTTTCTGCTGCATCACTGTGTGTTTTCTGCTGGGATGAACTTGGTCGTTTTACATTATAGTAAAATAAACCTAAATTTGTCTCAATCCAAATGAACTGTGGGAACTTTAGGATGGAGCCAGAAGCAGATTATCATCACAGGCCTGACCTCAGTGTTTCAATGGCTCATAAATAAGAACGTCATGAAAAAGACGGTCATTTTAAAGGGTGGTCATGTTAAACGCGGTCATGCAAAAGGCGGTCGTGTTGGTCATGCTAAAGGCGGTCATGCTAATGGAGGTCATGCAAAAGCGGTCATCTAAAGGCGGTCATGCTAAAGGCGGTCATGCTAAAGGCGGTCATGTTGGTCATGCTAAAGGGGTCATGCTAAAGGCGGTCTGTAAGGCGGTCATGTTGGTCATGCAAAAGGCGGTCATGCTAAAGGCGGTCATTAAAAGGCGGTCATGTTGGTCATGCAAAAGGCGGTCATGCTAAGGCGGTCATGTTGGTCATGCTAAAGGCGGTCATGCTAAAGGAGGTCATGCAAAAGGCGGTCATGCTAAAGGCGGTCATGTTGGTCATGCAAAAGGCGGTCATGCAAAGGCGGTCATGCTAAAGGCGGTCATGTTGGTCATGTTAAGGGCGGTCATGCTAAAGGCGGTCATGTTGGTCATGTTAAGGGCGGTCATGTTGGTCATGCAAAAGGCGGTCATGCTAAAGGCGGTCATGCTAAAGGCGGTCATGTTGGTCATGCAAAAGGCGGTCATGCTAAAGGCGGTCATGTTGGTCATGCTAAAGGCGGTCATGCTAAAGGAGGTCATGCAAAAGGCGGTCATGCTAAAGGCGGTCATGTTGGTCATGCAAAAGGCGGTCATGCAAAAGGCGGTCATGCTAAAGGCGGTCATGTTGGTCATGTTAAGGGCGGTCATGCTAAAGGCGGTCATGTTGGTCATGTTAAGGGCAGTCATGTTGGTCATGTTAAGGCAGTCATGTTGGTCATGCAAAAGGCGGTCATGCTAAAGGCGGTCATGTTGGTCATGCTAAAGGCAGTCATGTTGGTCATGTTAAGGGCGGTCATGCAAAAGACGGCCATGCTAAAGGCGGTCATGCTAAACGCGGTCATGTTGGTCATGTTAAGGGCAGTCATGTTGGTCATGCAAAAGGCGGTCATGCTAAAGGCGGTCATGTTGGTCATGCTAAAGGCAGTCATGTTGGTCATGTTAAGGGCGGTCATGCAAAAGACGGCCATGCTAAAGGCGGTCATGCTAAACGCGGTCATGTTGGTCATGTTAAAGACGGTCATGTTAAAGACGGCCACGTTAAGGACGGTCATGCAAAAGGCGGTCATGTAAAGACACTCATGTAAAGTTGTTTTCCTCTGTAAGTCTGCAAGTGCTCTGTTTGGAGAAAACTGGCCCAGTTTGACATGCATGCTGCGCTGCTTCCGTCAGCATCTCCAAAGTTGTGCCGCATAATTCATAGTTTATCTAACAAATACATAAGCAGGACACCCCCCCCCCCCCCCCCCCCCCCAGGGGCTATTTTACTGAGGTTTACATTTACTGTGTTGTAATGCTGCAGACCTCCGTTCGTCGCCATCTGTTGCTTCGACTGATCCTAACGGCGAGGGTTAAGCTGAAGGTGACATGGGGCAGGACGGGGGGGGGCGTTGCTGAAATGCTCTTACTTTCCCCTGCTGTGCTACTCACGAGGCATTGATCTCCAGGTTCTTCCACTAATCCCTCAGGAGGACGCTCAACCAGGAAGCACAGTGAGCAACAGTAGCATTCTGTGCTCATCCTCTCACACTCAGTCACATGCTCGCTTCAGCGTTTTCAGGATAATGTGAAAGATGTGTTCTCACAAGCAGCTGTAAGAAAGAGGTCCGGCCTTTGTCCCATTTGGGTTTTCAGCATATTTTTAAACATCTCTATAAAAACACCAGCAAATGTGCACTGATATGGTTAATGCCTTCATCCACTGTTGTCATTCAGTAGTTTAGATGTGATGTGGGAGCTCACCTGTGGTTGTTTTTGTTTTTATCCAGCGTTTGTGTAGTTGCTGTGATGTATGCGTTTGAAGATGGCACCATGAGCTAGGTGTGAGGGAGTCACCACACCTGCCAGCTTTAGCCTCAGGTTTCCGGTTGTTTGAGTGACACTGTAGCACACACTCAGGTGTGCAGCATGTGGGAGCTTCTGCACAGCACTCACACCACTTCTGTAAGCTTACCATGGTTAGAATCTGGCAGTCGCAGGAGTCCTGCTGCAGCGACATTGATTCTTCAGCCCAGGATGCTGTACTGAATGACACATGGACCGCCATCGCACAAAAACTGACGAGCACATGAAAGCCAGCAATCTTTAAAAAAAATGCTTTCAAAATCAGCAGCCGGGAGCTTCTCTCCAGAAAGGGTCATGAACTGAAAGTGATAGTTTCCTTTGCATCTCTGCAGCCCTCAGGAGGGACCTTTGCTTCATCTGAGAAAGAGAAACTATTACAAAACTGCAAGAAAGCTTCACATGCTTTTTGACCATTGCAGCACTGTGTGCTTTTGAGGAATAATATGAACAATCTCTGTTTTTTGAGCATCCATTTAGTTAAAGCCACTCCAGGTTTCAGGCACAGTGGTGGTAGGCTGATGATTTGGGTGGCAGTTGCACACCATACAGTCCCTGCTGGTATGGATAAAACTATCTTTGAAACGTTGGCACGTTTCCCAGTTGGAAAAAGTTTGGTTCAAAGTGGGCAGTGACTGAACCACGATCAGGGGTCAGTGTGGGGTCTGTGTGGGGTCTGTGTGGGGTCTGTGTGGGGCCAGTGCGGGGCCTGTGTAGGGTCTGTGTGGGGCCAGTGCGGGGACCAGTGCTGGGCCAGTGTAGGGTCTGTGTGGGGCCAGTGCGGGGCCAGTGCGGGGCCAGTGCTTCATTAGTTTCTGTCCTATTTGTATTAACTGTCTAAAATGCAACAAAAACTACACAAACTACACTCTGTCTAATGTCTCTTTTTTTTCTAACAGTCACCGCTGCAGTAAAGGGTGTGCATGTATCACGTGAACAGCACTAATGGGCTCAGGGTTGTGGGGGGGGGGGTTCAAAAAATACAAAAATCACTCCTACAATCTTAGAATTTGGTGCAGGTCCACCGCATGCCCCGTACAGGGTTGCTCACTTTTTCCAATAACCATATATATCATCACCAAATAACCATGTCAAATATGAACGCTCTGTGTTGTGCAGGGGTGGGTGTTTTGTCCTGCGTCACGTTTCTTTTACTTTGCGTGCAGACGGTAGAAAAGAAAAAAAGAGATTCACCAGAGAAAGAGCTGATAAACATGATCATCAACAATCACCTAAAATGTGATGACTAACTCTCTAACTTTTACTCGCCAAAGAGGAGAAGATGCTCATGACTGTCATCGTTTCTCATTTTGTCGCCCAGCCTCAGATGGAATTGAACAGTTCTCCTACTTTTCCATCTACGTTTAGGCCTGAAGCCCAACAGTAGCTCTGAGGCCTTTGTGACGACCTGGATTCAGTGGCTGTGAGCTGAGCCCTGCTCAGGCTCCGCCCCACTCCGTGGGATGAAGGCAGACCAGCTTCTGTATCGGTCCCATGTGTTGCACTGTGTCCAGGACTTCCAGTTCAGATCCAGTTTGCTGCTCACGGTACTGAGCAATCTGCAGAGAGCGCATTTTCCTCAGAGCAAAGCCGTGGTTTTACTTCTTTCTGCTCTGGGGTTGAAGACTCATGGTTTGGAAGAAATGTCGACTATGAAGAAGAGGGAGTCTTTTTCTGTGTCTGCTTTGGCTCCTTACCTGTGTGGGGCTGCTGTTCCTGCCATGGCTCTGGCTCTGCTCCTGGCTTTGTGTCATCTCTGTGACTCAGCGGCTTTCTTTCTGCTTGTGTGGGAGACTGAGCAGAAAGAAAAGGAGAATGTTTCCGGGCGTGTCAAATCAAAGTGTGGCTGTTCCACGTCTGTGCTTTTCGAGGCTCAGACGGTTTTCATGTGCTGATGTGTTCAAATGAGGAAATGAAAGAAGGTGGTCGTCTGTCGTCACGTCTGCAGCTCAGTCTTTGTGGAGGAGGAGCCTGCAGCAGAAGTTGAGCACTGGCTAATCCATGCCACTCTCTCTCCTTCTTTGTCCTCCAGGTCTGTGACAGACCCAGAGACGGAAAGCGAGTCGCCCTGAAAAAAGATGCCTAATGTCTTCCAAAACCTTGTTTCCTGTAAGAGGGTGTTTCGAGAGCTGAAGATGCTGAGTTTCTTTAAGCATGAAAACGTGAGGACTGGTCCTGGTTCTGGTTCTGTAGGTCTTCCTTTAATGTGATCCTTTAACCCTGTCTCTGTTTGCAGGTTCTCTCTGCTCTGGACGTACTTCAACCTCCACACATCGATTACTTTGAAGAAATGTATCCTTTGACCTGCAGTGGCCTCCTCAGACGGGTGTGTCTCCTCATAGCAGCTACATTTGACTAGAACTAGAGTCCTGAGGTCATCAAGAAGATGTCTGACCTTTCATTTTCAGAGCACAGTGCTGAATCTGACTCTGGATAGAGCAGGAGTGTCATTTAGCTGAGGTTTGTCACAAGTTCTGATTGTATACTGCTCTGGTACGCCACCTGGTGGTTTCCTGAGGTCATGCAGCCTCAGCGACGTTTCTTTGTCATCAAATGTGCAGCTCCAGAATTTCCAGAAAATCTCTTGCTTCCTGCCTGCATTAAAGGCATGGAGGGGAGAGTTATTTTTCTCAAAGTGAAGCCTTGTTGTTTTTATTGACCGATGCCTGAGTTGTCCAGGTGGGTCAAAGGTTATGCCATGATGTCTAAAAGGATCATTTTGGTCCCCCAATATGAAGAAGGTTAGTTATAAATGCCCCACGACTCCAGAGTTGGCTCATGTTGTTCCGGTCGACACAACAACTTCATTTCACTTCTCCTGAGCCTGCAAATGTCCCAGATAACACACACACGTGCACATTGCACACACACACGTGTGTGTGTATTGTTAGTGTCTATCCTGAACTTTTCTCATCCTTTCCAAACAGTTTTTCATCCTCTGAGTTTCCGTTTGGTTTCGGAACTATTCCTTTATTGATCTTCTCTATTGATCGACTGGATTTTGGTTTGTGTCAGAGCTGCTCTTAAAGTTTTGATTTTTAAAGACATCAAATCAGCAGCAGCTCTAGTTCAAACAGCGGTAGCTTGCTGCCTCACTAACTGTGACCGGCCGGGCCGGTGAAGGCCAAAGCTTCACTTCAAAGCCGTCTCTGTTGGTCTTTCAGTTTCAATGGGGTTCCTTCAGATTACATCTTGTTTGACTCTGGTTTGGATTCATTAGTTTGATTTTCTCTCTAAAACCACAGTTTTGTTCGTTATACTTTTCTACTGTTTCAACTAATCAAAAGGGAAACGTAGTACTTTATTGTGAACAGTTGAGACTTGCTTTAAAATCTGTTTTTCCTCTTGGAGTGGTGTTTCTTTCAAGCCCTGGTCATGGATGCTGTGCTTTGACCAGTGAACGCTTCAAACTGAGGAGTCATGTTGAATGTTGCTAGTTTGATGTCATGTCACAGGTTTCTAAAACAGCCGAGTCAGCTGTTACTACGTCTACACTAAAGTACTGTCTTGCTGAGTCGGTGACATTTTGACCAAATCGTGCACATGTCTGAGCAAAGTCGGTGTGGAAATCACCCTGCCCTGCTGATTCCAGAGCCCGGATGTCACGCTCAGATGCTTCTTCTGCTTTTCTGTTGGCTGACCTTGACCTGCATCTGCTCAGCTACGTCGTGACTGAACTTATGCAAAGTGACCTCCATAAGATCATCGTATCTCCACAGCCTCTGAGCTCAGACCACGCCAAAGTCTTTCTCTACCAGATTCTGCGAGGTAGGTTCTTCCTCTCACGGCTTGCTTTGAGTCCAAACATGTAGGGTCAACAGTCTCAGTGATCTGGCTGCTTAAGTGAAGGGTCAGAGGCTCTGAACCGTTGTGCTTGACCTCGGGTCTGCACATCCACATCTGCAGTCAGGAGCTCATCCAGCTGCTGTTCTCCAGGCAGATAATCTGTCCTAAAAAACTGCTTTAAGTTCCAAGAGAGAGCTAATTCTTCCGTGTTCTTTCATGTAAATGGATCAGGATCGGTTTTGTAATAGTTACCCTGCATTTGGTTCCATCTTCTGCTGCCAGTTCTGTTCTCCGGTCTGCCACATTAACTCGTCCTCTCTCCCCGCCAGGGACTGAAGTATCTTCACTCTGCCGGGATTCTGCACCGGGACATCAAACCTGGCAACCTGCTGGTCAACAGCAACTGTGTGCTGAAGGTGTGTGTTTCTCTGAATGTGGGTTTCCAGAAAGTGAGTCTCATGGAGCTGAGGTCCTTCGCCATGAGCAGCAGCAGGAGACAGAGTTCTGCCGGCTGTGGTTCAGAGTCATGCCTCTTTGGTTTGAGCCCAGTAATACTCAAATGTTCTTTGATGATGAACCAGCTTAGAAAGCATCGTTCTCCACGTGCTGCAGTGGAGCCTTTGCTCACAGGCCTGTGGGGATGTCTTGCAGATCTGTGACTTTGGCCTGGCCCGCGTCGAGGAGTCAGACGAGTCTCGGCACATGACTCAGGAAGTGGTGACCCAGTACTATAGAGCACAGAGATCCTCATGGGGAGCCGCCACTACTCCAACTCCATCGACATCTGGTCTGTGGGCTGCATCTTTGCAGAGCTGCTGGGCAGACGCATCCTCTTCCAAGCTCAGAGCCCGATTCAGCAGGTGACCATCCAGAACCCTCAACCCTCATGAGATGCTGGCCCTGCTGAATGTTCTGATGCAATCTGATCTGCAGAAAACCTCTTCTCTGTTCTTCCTAAAGCAGTTTCATGTTTTCCACTTTGGTCTTATGGTGAGAGTGAACAGGAAAGTGTTGGAGGTCAAACTGAGGCAGGAAATGAGGGTTTGATGCAGGAAAAAGAGGCAGCTTGAGAGTTCTGACTAGACATCATGGGAGTGTGAATGTGGATGACAGAAGCTTTTCCTTAATGATGGACAGACTGATGAATGGGGGGGGGTGTGAAGACAGAACTGCAGACACCGACGTGAAAGTGGGTGGAGCCAAACCAGCTGTGGAAGGGCAGAACAATAGATGTGTTTGAAAGTGGGTGGAGCAGAGAGCGTGGACTTGGTGATCTGAGGAGCAGCTCACGCTGCTGTGAGCACGTGCAGAGGAAGGACAGGGGATGCTAACATGGAGCGGTCAACCATGAGGAGAACAGGAAGACCAGAGAGAACGTTGATGCTGAAGGAAAATGCAGAGGAGAAACGGGAAGCTAGCAGAACACCAGTGAGGGGGTGTAGCCTTCAGAGTGACTGCAGCTGAAGACGGCTGTTTCTGTGCAGCTGGATCTGATCACTGACCTACTGGGGACACCATCCATGGAGGCCATGAGGACGGCGTGTGAAGGAGCTCGCGCCCACATTCTCAGAGGACCCCACAAGCAGGTGAGCTGCCTCTGTTCTGTTCGGTTCACAGTGTTGCACCAACACTTATGCTGTTGGCTTGCTGCTCTGCAGCTGCAGTGATGAGGTCTGTTGTGTGTTTTTGTGCAGCCATCACTTCCTGTTCTGTACACACTGTCGAGCCAAGCGACCCACGAGGCCGTGCATCTCCTCTGCAGGATGCTGGTCTTTGATCCCGTGAGTCTCTCCTCAGATCTGCATGCTGATTTGTAGATGAATGAGCTTCATTCATGAGTCACTGGAGGAGGTTTGTGTGGGCGCACGCTGTCTGCCGCGGCCGGTTCCTCCGGGCAGACGGAACCAGCTGGTTCTGTCTGAGACAGACAGATTCCTGGGATTTTTACTGCATGACTCCTAGTCATTGCTGACGCTTGGACTTGTTTTGATAAACGCTTTGATAGACACATGTTCCTGTATGTTTCCTGGCACAATCTGCTCACAGTGTGGATCCACAAACCACATCTTCTCCTCAGTTCTCCTCACTGCAGCATTTTTCTGTGTGTGATGAAGCCAGAGGCAGACCGCCACAACTCCTCCCCCTTGAAACATGACGCTGAATTTAGAATGATTGCTTAATGACTAAATATAACAGTGATGGGGGATTTCAGGTAGCTAGCAGAAATGTCTTCATTAAAGTTCAGAATGTCGTGACAAAAAAGTGAAGCAATCCATTTTTTAGGAATGAACAAGTGATGGAAATATGCTTTATTAAGCTCTAAACTATTGACTTTGAGCTTTTCTCAAAAAAGCAAACTGACAAAGCGTTATGGCTTTGATTCACTTAGAGCAACAGAGAATGGCGACATCTGGTGGCCACATGAGGCCATCGCAGCCCCCTGAAGAGCGGTCTGTATTAGAGCTCAGAGACGTGTGGTCAGCACAATATTTTGTTCAGTCAGTCTTTTACTTCACACTTCTGCATTTAGAAACTGTGATACCATATCTGTTAATAATCAAGTCAGCCCGGGATGTCATGCCACAGAACAGGAAAGTTTTCTTCAGGGTTTTCTAAATGGATTCATTGAAAACTGGAGGGAAAGGAAAAGATGAGAACATTTCTGCATTTCTGATGAATGCACAAACATCCAGTTTTTGTTTGGAGGCAGAAAATCAAGCTAAACTTTGCTGTGGTGTGGATGCAGATCAGGATGCCAGTCTGACTGACGGATGCGTTTTGCTCCCCAGTCAAAGAGGATTTCAGCAAAGGACGCCTTGGCCCACCCGTACCTGGATGAGGGCCGCTTACGCTACCACACCTGCATGTGCAAATGCTGCTACACCACCTCCTCCGGCCGTGTTTACACCAGCGACTTTGAGCCCGTCACCAATGCCAAGTTTGATGACGGCTTTGAGAAGAACCTGACCCTCTGTCAGACAGGTCAAAGGTAAAGCTTGCTGCCCCTCAGAGCTGCCCGGTGCTTGACCTCTCAGGAAGGATGTCTTTTGATGACACTTTCTGTTGGGTCCTGAAAAATCTCTGCCTGTTGGTGGCCCTCAGCCCCCTCATCACACAATTGACACTCTGAACCAATCAGAAATGCCTGCCTCTGTCTGCAGCTTCAGTCACTTTCAGAGTTCAACTTCATAAAGGGACAAAGAAGCATCGTGGAAACCAGGGGTCTGTAACCTGAGGCCCTGGAGCCGTTGTGGCCCTTTTATTCCTTCATTTTGGCTCTTTGGCTTTAAGATGCAAATGCTTTGAAAAAATAATAGCATAGTTAGGTATGTGATACAGGATGTATTTTATTTTGAAAGAAATGTGTGTATGCTGCTGTCTGAGGCAGATAAATACAAACTGTTATCCATCTAGAACATAAAACCCTGTTATAATTTAGTCTAAACATCTACATTTTAATTAATAAAAGGCTTAATGCCCACACAAGAGTATTTTTCCAAACGGTCCAGAGGGTTTCGGTCTGTAAAAACTGGACCAAATGGAGCTTTTAGCACTGAAGGTTGCAGACCCCTGATCTAAACAGAGTGGGGGGGTTGTCGGCTCAGACTCAGTAGTTTACTCCTCTAACGTCACAGCAGCAGTGATTATGAAGAGGTTCTGGAAAGAGTCCTCTATCCGCGATAAACAAGGCAATGCCTTTCAGAACCTGTGAGAGCTGAAGCTGAAGGACAGTCTGAGCTTTGACTCTCATTCTGCTGTTCTTCACAGAAATCATCCACCAGTTTGTACTGGAGCAGCAGAAGGGCAGTCGAGTGCCGCTGTGCATCAACCCTCAGTCTGCTGCTTTCAAAAGCTTCATCAGGTATGAGCCTTCACTTCATGTTCTTTCATTCTTCCTCCCAGAAGGGACTTGGAATCATGATTTCAGCTTAGATACCCTCCACCACTAGGGGGGAGTGTGACGGAACAGGCAAATGTTACAAAAGAAAAGTCATCATTTCATCAATGTATTCATATTTGAGGGAAAAAAATCATAAATGAGACAAAATTTGCATAAAGATTATGACTTATGACTTATGATTATAAGAGAGAAACAAGATTGCATTTTCAGAACCTGCTGCAGATGATTGTTTTTTTTTGCAGGAGGTTTTTTTACTTCTGATGGACATTCCTGATAGTGCTTTAAAAAAGCACCAGATCAGTTTGACCTACATTATAAGAAAAGAACTGCTTTTCTTTTGTTCTTTTTACCCTCCATTTGATAACGGAGATGTCAGCAGTAGAAAGCTGTGCAGCCAGATCTTCTGAACACTTGTTAGGAAACGTGGGGACTTCCCACCATCCGTTCAGCATCGTGGTGAACGGTTCAGGACAGTGTATCAGAGAACTGGACTGAGGGTGAGGTCACCCACAGAAAACGGTTTACTTCAACCAAATGAAGCCCATTCAGTCGCCATTTTTTTAACGATACGGATGCCCATATGGAGGAACGGGCGATGCCGGTAAGGCGTGATTGGTCTTTGTTCCAAGTAATCGTTTCTATGGCAACCACTCTCACCAATCAGGAGCGAGCTTGTTGAAAGGCCACACCCCTTCCACTGGAAAGCGGGCTACACAAAATCCGTCAATCAAATATTTTGAACATTCAGCATGAGCCCACATGCTTTTACTGAGGCATCTGATTGGTCAGATCTGCTTCTTGGAATCAGCGGTTACTTCCTGTTTGGAACGCCAGGGGAAGGGGCGACTCATTCCAGTTCTCTATACAGTAAATGGTTAAGTCTGGTTTGGGGTTTTACTGTCGTCCGTCTGTGAACAGCTCCACGGTGGCGCAGCCCTCAGAGATGCCTCCATCGCCTCTGGTGTGGGAGTGAGCGCCACGGCCGCTCCTCCTCATCCTCCCTCCCCTCAGATTGGCTGCTGATCTAAAGCGAGGACGCTTGGAAGCATCGTCTGACTTCTACGTAGCATTTCACTGGAGAGCAAGACTCGCAGCTCGCCGTGTCTCAGCTGACACCACGGCCACATGAAGAAGCCACTAAAGCCTGCATCCTGCTGTGAATGGCCAGACTGGCTCTGCCGTAAATGGACGGGGGTTTGGTTGACCAAAGGAGAGAGGTTTGCAGGTTAAACATGTTTCTCCTGTAGAAATCCAGACCTTCCTGTTATCTTCTTACAAGTTCCTGGTCAAGAGTTCTTCAGGTTTTCTGCGTTTTCACTCATTTTCAGTCCAGTCCTCATTCCTGACCCACTTCAGAGCGATCTGCTGTTTGAGAATAGCTGAGGTCATTCTGGCAGACAGCAAAAACACCCATCAGTTTCTGCTCAACAAGAGATCCTTGTCGTAGTCTTAAACACCCCTCCACGGTGGAAACTGAGGACGTGACTGAAAACGGTTGAAGAAGCAGAAAGTGTCCAAACTCTGAAGAGTGGATGATTCTTGATGGATCAGGAAAAATCTGCAACCTTGGAGGAGACATAAAGAGATGAAGACTGGATTGGGACTGTATGACTACTGTTTTATGATACACACGTATAGATATATAAATATATATATAAATATAATTCTATATGAAAACCCTCCCAAAGTGAGCTCCCCTAGAGTTGGACTTGTGCCCATGACTGTCTGCGTCTCTGCTGCAGTGGTTCTGTAAACTTCTTCTGAGACAATCGATTGTAACTTTGTGCTGGTAGGTGCTACTGAATCCCCTATTTTATTAAAACATTATCTTAGGTACGTCCGAGTTTTTGTTGGCGGGTTGACAGGAGGTTCTTGTGGGCGCCCCCTTCTGGCCCGTGCTCATCTCATGGCTGTGCGCCAGTGACCCTGCCGTGCTCTAAGAGCTCTTCCGTCTGCGGGGGTGGAGGTGATGCTGTAGCTCTGAGCCCGGCACACCACTGAGACTTCAGGACACCTTGCTCTCCTGTAGGAACATCCTGGATGTTGGTGAGAAGCTGCATCCCAAGCAGCCGTCTGAACCCTTGAACTGACCCTGCGGGCTGAGAGGAGGAGGCGGTCACTGTGCTGCAGCTTTACCGAGGAGAGCCGAGGAGGAACAGCCTTCCGTCATGGGGGGGGTTGGTAGCCTGCATCATCTCGGCCTCCTCCTGTGATTGTGGCATCTGCACCCCGAGTCCAGGTCATCATCCTCATGTGCAGGGGAGCAGGTCACGGGATGGCCCGCCCTCAGGACCGTGGTTCTGCTCCTCATCCATGCACGGCTGTCTCACTGATGCAGGGGTCACGCACGGGTCCGTCACAGCAGCCGGGCCTCGGTGAAGAACCTGCGTGAGCGTTTCTCAGAGTGCATGTGCAGAGTGGCTGGGCGTTGGGACAGCAGATCCCAGAGGGGGGTTGTACTGCTCATGTCATCTGGTCTCTACCTCCTGATCCAGTGACCCGGTTCTGTTTACCTACACTCACGTTTCCAGCTTTTTTACTGATAGAACTTCCTGCAGCTTTTCAGTCTGTCCTGTTTGTACCACATGCGGCTGTCCCGACTGTTAGCTCCTATTCTGACCCGTCAGATCTTTGGGGGAGGGGCCCGCTCCACCTTCAGCTGTGTTCGGAACCACAGCTGGTTCCGCTTGCTTCATGCAGCCAGTCATCTGCAGCCCGGTTGGTCTTCCTGGGCTTCTGGAAGACGACTGTTCCCTCATCATGAGCCCGCTTGTGTTCATGTTGTGTCCTCTCAATTGCAGGGATTGATTCAAAGACGTGACTGTGGGTTCAGGGGTCCAATCAGTTTGAAGGAGACTTCAGTCAGAGGCATGTCGGTGCTTTAGGCCCACCTTCATGTGCTCAGCAGGTCAGCTGGAGGAAGTTTGGTCAGCTGTCACCATCCTGACCGTTACATCAGCACGATTGAATATTGGATTACAGTAAAACAGCTTCTGGTTGAGCCCTTTCCCATTAAACCAAGTCTGATCTGTTTAACTTGAATGTCTTTAGAAACCATACAACTTTGAAAAGATGGATGTTTTATTTATTCATCTCCTCTGCCTCTCCAAGATTCATAACAGGATTGAAAATGATACCAGAGAACTACTTTTCCCAGAGAACTATTTTTTTCCAGACAAACTGGGGTCTCTCCTGCAGATCACATGCTCTATTTGGTTCCCCTCTTTGAATAGAACCTAGACTTCGTGTGACCAGGTCCCCTTTTTATGTCATCTGAATCTTCATATTTTCTATTGGTATTTTTATTTCCTTCAATGGCGTCAGATGAATAATCTGTTGATTACTTGTAGCTGATTTCATGAGGAGCATTAACACAAACCAGGTCTTCATCTGGTTTTCTTTGCAGTCAAGTTTAATTGATGAGCAAGTCAGTCTTTTAATATGACTTTGTAAAAAAGGAGACTTTGAAGAGGGGAATGCCAAACCTCTACAGAAGGGCTGGTCATGGTGGACCTGTGCTATGGCTGTCCCCGTCGTCTTGCTTGTTTTGGATGTAGTTACCTGACCTGCAGTAACTCTGCAGCTCCAGCATGTGCAGGAAAAGCACGTCCTGTTTTTGTGGATTCTGGGACAAAAGGAGCCTTCATCTACAGAGGCGGTCCCAGTGTGGGCGGGGTCACTGTCCTCACCTCATTGCAGTGTTCATTTGATGGGCTTGACCTGACCCTTGTTGATTAAGTTAGGCTGACCTCAGCTTGATGCTGGACCAGAGCTTGACGTCTGAAGACGTCCCAGCCCACAGCCTGCTGTCGTGTCTTACCAGGGTCGTTCAAATCCAGGCCTGGAGCTGCTGCTGTGCTTTTCAGATAAACATGTCTGTCTTTGAAGTTTCTTTGTGATGGAACACACCGGCTCCAGGTATCAGCTGTATGTAGGTCAGGCATTTTGAGAACAAGCAGGTTAGTGGAGCTGGACCCCCTGTCTTAGACGCTCACACAGCTTCTACAACTCAAAGCTGTCATCTTGGACCTGTATGTGCACAAGGGGCAGAAATGACCGGAGCTGCCTGTTGACTGGATGGGAACTTCTCAGGAAAGCTCTCAGCTGATGGTGGAAGAGCGGCGCACAACCCCCCCCCCCACCCCCCCCCCACCCCCCAATTAAGTCTTTGTGTAGATACGGCACTTTCTGATGTTTCCTCTGTTGGTTGGAAGTCCGGTTCTGGGTCTGCAAGCGGGCGCAGCCACACCCCCTGCTGCGGGCCTCTAGGACCCGGTTATGTGTGGGCCTTGAATCTGAGGCGTGTTTGCAGCAGTGAAGTATCAACCACGTCTGTGCTTCTCTGACCGACTGCAGGGTGAAACAATAAATGTGACTTTGGATGAAAGCGGCTCCCCGTGTGGTCTTCCTTAAGACAAAGCAAACCTCAACACAATGTAGGTTTCACTCAAACCCACAACCAGGACCAGGACTGACACCTGCTGACACTCTGTGCATCTGTAATACCACAAACACATGGAACATTTAATATGAACAAAGAATCAGGTGTTACAGGTGATTACATAGCATGAAGAACTGCGGAAGTGGGTGGAGTCTATGAATAGTAAAGTAAGGGTAGAGTCATCAGTATAATTAAATTATCCATTGCTATCTTGAGCATAGAGAGCTTTTTTGTGAGCACTTGAACTTTCAGCAGAATTAAACATTGATTAGAAGCTCTTCATCAGTGGAGGTGGAGCATCATGCCTTTCTGGCTGGACTCAGCAGGGGTGAAGCTGATGCTGCATGCTAACACTAGCATCTATGGCCATGGCAATGTGTGTTTTCACTTCAGCTCAGCTTGAGCAAAAGCCTCAGCTGTAATACATGGGTCTGCCAGAGTCCTTTCAACCTTTAGATCTTACCATCCATGGAGGATTTGGAGGAATGCTAGCATATATCAGAGCCTCAGTTGAGTTTGAGGAGGCCTGGAGTTTTTGGGGGGGTGGGTTAGTTTTTACATGACATTACTGATAACTGGTGAAAAAGATTAAACAAGGTCCAGGAGACAGATCCTTTGAACTGCTTGTACACGAGCAGAACCGTGGTTGGGTCAGAGGACGGTTGGAAGCAGGTTCTTAGAGAGGATAGTCTCAGAACAATGACCAGACTTGGAGTCCAGCAGGTGTCCAGATGCTGGAGGACGATCCATCACAACAGAACATCCCGTCTTCTCTGTGACGTCTGGAAAGCAAAAGACGGGCTTCAATCAAACTGCAGCGTTAATGGACTTTCGTTGAAACTACAATGTTTTTCATGTAAGAAGGATAAAGGGATTTCTCTGACAATGTGGGGCCATCCTTATTATTGGCTATATTTTTGGGGTAATAAATATCAAACTAATAAAAAGGGTGCTTTTGTCATTCATTATTAGTTGTGTGAAGGGGAACTTGTATGTATTGCAAATTTTAGACCAAATATGGAAAGCTCTCATGGAAATACCAATAACTCCTAACTTATAGATATAATCTTTCTAGTGTACTGTGGTCCCCTGTTGGAGCAGTTCATCCTAGAGAAGACATAACCACGGTTACTCTGTACTGCTGCTTGCCCTGTAAGCGTATATCTAAAGCACAATTGCACAGAAAACCTGTGTCAAAGGCAAGCATCTTGACATGCATTAATGATGAATCATATATATGCACTGGAGAGAATCTGGGGGAAAAGGAAATGTGTACGTTTTGTATTCTTTCTGTGTGGCCCTGGGGCTGGCTCCACATTTTCCCACATTATGACCACAAACATAAATATATTTTATTGGAATTTTGATGTGAAAGACCAACATGAAGTGACACACACTGGTGAAGTGGAAAGACAATTAGACAAAAGTTAAATTTGATGATTGGTGACTGATCAAATGTTGACTTCATGACTTCATAGAGTCCTTCTGTGTGTCATTTAATCTCAGTCAACAAATCCAGCTGGTTTGTGACAGTCTCTGTGGTTTGTTAAGAGAATATTGGGGAGAAAACAGCATCATGAAGTGGAAGGAACACACCAGACAGGTCAGGGAGAAAGTTGTGGAGACATTTAAAGCAGAGTTAGGCTGGAAAAAGATTTCCCAAACTTTGAACATCCATGAACCACTGTTCAGTCCCAAACTTTGGAATGAAAGATGGAAAGAGTACGACACAACTACAAACCTATCTAGACATGATCGTCCACCTAAACTAACAGACTGAACAAGGAGACACTGATCAGAGATGCAGCCAGGAGTCCATGATGACTCTGGATGAACTGCAGAGATCTACAGCTCAGGTGGAGGAATCTGTCCATAGAACAACCATCAGACGAGAACTGAACACATCTGGACTTTATGGAAGAGTGACAAGAAGAAAACCATTGTTAAAAGAAAACCACAAGAAGTCCTGTTTGCAGTTTGACATAAACCATGAGAATGACCCAGCAAACGTGTGGAAGAAGGAGCTCTGGTCAGATGAAACCAAAATGGAACTTTTTGCAGGAACAGGGAATCTGGTTAGAGTTGATGGGAAGACGGATGGAGCCAAATCCAGAGTAATATTGGAAGACAACCTGTTGAAGTCTGAACAACACTTGAGACTGGAGCAGAGATTCACCTTCCAACAGAACAACCACCCTAAACATAAAGACAAAGCTACAATGGAATGATAAAAATGAAACGGATTCATGTGTTGGAATGATCCAGTCAAAGTCCAGACGTAAATCCAATCCAGAATCTGTGGAGAGATCTGAAACTGCTGTTCACAAACGCTCTCCATCTAATCTGACTCAGATTGAATTGTTTTGTAAGGAAGAATGGACAAAGATTTCAGTCTGTAGATGTACAAAGCTGGTAGAGACAAACCCCAAAAGACTTGCAGCTGGAATTACACCAAAAGGAGGTTCCACAAAGTATTGACTCAGGGGGTGAATACTTTTGCACTTTTCGGTTTTTATTTGTGAAATAAATTGAACTCTTGTATAATTTTCAATCAAAGTGTGTGTCACTTTGTGTTGGTCTTTCACATCAAAATCCAATAAATTATATTTATGTTTGTGGTCATAATGTGAGAAAATGTGGAGAAGTTCAAAGGGCATGAATACTTCTGCAAGACACTGTATGAATACAACTGCAACTACTGTGCTGCAGCTCTTAAAGTGACTTTTTGGAGCACATCTTTATGGCTGCTGTGTCCTTAAGACAGCGGTCCCCGGTCTGTGGTGGAGTAAAGGAATTGCTTTCTTTGTTTTTTGGCTCTGCCTGGAACTTTTATAGTGTAACACCAGAGGTTGTGCAGTTACCCTATGCTCTCAAGCAAGAAGTTTATTAAAGTCTCTCCTGGACACGGGTAAAGATAAATAGTCTGCTGTGGAGTTTTTGGAGAAAGTGACATTTAACATGTGGGTCACTTGGTACCGGGCCACAGTAAAAAATAAATAAGATAATGGATTATTTCTGTTTTATTTATTTTTCGGATCCTGAAGGAAGTTTAGTTTTGCTTGACGGACAACATTTGTCTTAAAATGGCTAACTGCTAAGTTAGTTGCCCCAAACCAACAAAAAACAAACAATAATACACTTTTAGAAAGTTTCTTTTGGGCAGAAAAGTACCAATGAGGACACTGAAGCAGAGCCTTCAAGTTCAAAGTAAAATTAATCTGCTGTTAACAGACAAAACCAGGAGTCTTTCTCGACATACAGATTTATGAAGCCAGTTGTTCTCACGCAGGAAAGCCGCACTGTGTAATAAAATGTGACTGACACCGCCCACCACCACCCAGGAGCCCCGAGCACCCCCCCCACCCCAGCCCCAGGTACGAGCCGGGGCCCCCCATGGGAGACCCGCTCAAAGCCCCAGGCAGCTGCGGAGATCCAGAAGAGAGCTAGATGGGGGTCAGCTACTGGAGGGATGACCAAGAGAAGTGGGGGTCCCCGAAGAAGGTGTACATTGCCTGACCAGGCTCTCCTAATATTGTGACCCAGAAGGGGGACCAGAACCCGCACCACAAGGACACAGACACCCCCCAGGCTCAGATGGAATATGATCCCCCGCTCATGGACTTGCCAGAGGACTAAGGGATCCCTCTCCCTGCGCGGGGAGGGGGCCGCTGGGCCCAGGAGACCGACACCCAAGAGACAAGGCCGCCGCCGCTGAAGACCCTGTTCCCTCCACCAGGGATGGGGTAGGGGACAGAAGATCAGTAGTCGCATCTTCCTTGTGTAATGTATTTGTGTGTGTGTTTCTTGTGGTTGAAGGGTGTGTGTAATAAAGGGTGCAGTTAAAATTGGCGAGCAGGGCACTGAGGACATCTCCTGATTGCTTACAGGGATGTCCAATCGCCCTCTCACCAAGGAGCCCTAAATGTCTACAGTGTAGTTAAAATTGGAGGGTAGAGCACTCAGAGGACATCTCCTGCTTGCTGGCAGTGATGTCCTAGCACCCCCCCACCAAGGATCCTACGTGTCTAAGGTGATTTTAAAACCAAGAGAAGTGGGCGAAACTGTGCGTAGATAGATTAGCATAGATTAGCATCCACTTTGACGTTAAAGGGAAAAATCTTCATCACAAAGACTACATTTAAACCATTCAACTTCTTTTGTTTACCGGTAATTCATCTGTTTAGATCTACATGGATATATTCTGGGCGTACTGTAAACTCCCACAGTATGCCTGAAAATGCACCTTCATGATCTGATGTGTAGAAGACAAGAAAGATGTTTGGTTTCTACAACAGACGCATTTGGAGCTAAGAGGAGGAAAGTTCTTCCATCCTCTGCGTTAGGATTTACACTGTCCCCAACAGATCTGAAGTAGGAAGTTGGATTTAGCAAATTTAGGGAGGTAGTAAGCCCTGCCTTGATGAGTGTCAGACAGTTTGCATTTCAAATTGAATTTTGACCTCCATAAAGCGCTGTTTTGCTATTTCATTTGCATGCTGACACAGAAACAGCATGGCATTTTACAATGCAACAAATTTTAAGTTACTTTCTAATGAATTTAACACAAACTGTGTATTGAATTATCATTTTTAAATATTGTATGGTAAATCACAAAATGCATTTTCAAAATGAAAGGTAAAATTGAAAATTGAATTGCAAAATGCATATTTGTTTGCATTACGACATCAACACCCATGTCAATTTAAAATGCTATAGATTTTATTATTCAATATTTTATTTTTTAAATTGTCACATTGAATTGTAAATTTTAATATTGAACTATAAATTGAAAAATGCATTTTCATATTTGAAGCCTGAATTGCAAATTGATTGTCAATTGAGAATTGAATATTGCTTTAAATTATGACCAAAAACCCCTTCCATACACTACCCTTTCTGTTTGTGGAACTGTTTGTTTCACACCGCTCCCCCCAAATGCTCGATCCATACATCACTTCATTTGTTTGCTTACTTTACGACATTATCATTTCACAACAGTAACTCAGTGATCGCAAGAATTGATCTTTTTCCTAATGCTTCTCCTGACTGTAATAATAACGTGACTGTGTTAATACAGTGAATAACATGTCTGCGTTAACGGAGTTAATAACGTGACTGTGTTAACTGTGCTAACCGTTAACTGCTCTATCATTCGAACTTGTGGAGTAAACTGCCATTATACGAAGCATAAGAAAAAGAAAACATTTAAAGTCTTGTGTAAGATTGTCCAGTTCTGATACTTTTTTCTTTGTTTTTTCAGACATTATATTGAAATCTTTCTTGATGGTAAACATTTTCAGTGTTATAAACATTTTAAGAGGTTATTATTGTCGTTACATTAGTGAAAGTGACGCGACTCCCACTACCATGTAACATAACTAATGTAAAATGCGTTAGCGGAAGTGACGTTTGGTGAGCGGTGAACAAGACAGAGTTCATTCAGAAAAAGTAGTGACAGGTCTCCCTGCCGTTGAAGTTGTTGTGCCCTGGAGGAATTCCTTCCCCCTCGTCAAGCGACGGCACCTGTTCCTAATCATCTCCACCTGATCTTCATCACCATGGCTTTTTAAGCAGCATCAAAGCTCCAGCCATTGTCAGATTATGCTGTTTGTGTGCCAGCCAGCCAGCCAGCCAGCCAGCCAGCCAGCCAGCCAGCCAGCCAGCCAGCCAGCCAGCCAGCCAGCCAGCCAGCCAGCCAGCCAGCCAGCCAGCCAGCCAGCCAGCCAGCCAGCCAGCCAGCTAAGCTTACCTGCCTACCTGCCTGCTCTGTCATCCTGCTCCACTATTCGCCTAATCAATAAACATCACCTTCTCATCTTTTAAAATGTGTCTGCTCTTGGTTTCCACCCACCTCCTTGTTCACAACAGAAGTATGTGATCTCACTCAGAACACTAAGGTCTTGTTCTCACAGACATTAGTTTGGAACGTTCCAAGTTTTGGTGACAGATGTCTTCAGAATACAAATTGAAGTTTGGAGGCTGATGGAAGATCTGTGACACTTTGGGACTCCTTTCTGAGTCCTGGTCAACCCCACTGCACAGACAAGCTCCTAGACTCTGGTTTGCGTAACTGCTGCATATAGACAGTTAGAGATGCAACCTATGCATCTACATCATTGTCTCGTATTCCAGCATCAGCAGAACTGGATCTCAGATAAACATCAGATTCACAGTTTGGTATTGGATGAATGGAGGAAAACCTTTCTTATGAAAACTCCTCGACGATCTGAGTGACAGTCCAACTGTGGTTCCTCTTTGTCCAGGTCAAATGTTGCAGTCTTAGGAGTAGGAACTTGCGTCTTGGTGCAGGTGGGTGAGGCAGAGTCTTCATGGAACAAGAGTGGAGAAATGCCCAGCTGCAAAAGGAAAGAGCATCGGGGTCCTGAATCAGTCCTGACTCAGAAGAACCTTATGTTGACGTCACTTACCGTTCTGTAGAACTGTCGTCCTTCAACAGAGATGGAAGTGAGAGCGACTCTATCCCCGCTGGCCCGAATCCTATTGACGATCTCTTCATGCTCCAGCTCCTCCATGGGTTCCTCGTTGACAGCGAGCAGCACGTCTCCGTCCTTCATCCCTGCCTCCTCCGCTGCGCTTCCGGCATCCACCTCTCTGAGCACGTGAGCTGTTGGGTCAGAACCGAAGAAAGAAGAGTCCCATTGAAGCCTCACAGCTGACCCAGAGGAGCAGCTGATCTGAGGTGGTGTCTGCTCTAATACTAAACAAGGTCGCTTCCATGTGAAAACTGAGACTCTGCTGAAGACAATCAGGTCTTCATCAGCAGAGCAGGTCCCCCTGACCCTAACCCTGCTGCGGGATTTCAGAGGTGCATCACTCCATCACACTAGCTGTAACATTTCTTTGCTTTAGCTTTAGTTTGATGTATTGTTCAAAATTCAAAATGGTGATCTCAAATAAAGTGCAGAGATGAGCCAAAAGAAATCAAACCTTTTTTGTACCCTTAAGCCACTCAACACTTAAAACAAAAAGATTTGGTGATTTGAATTTGGCAGAGCTTATACATGGACAGTTAGTCTGTTGTAATTCAAAAGTTACCGGACAGAAAACGAGCTAAATATTACCCAGAATGCATTAGTGATGCCTTATATTACTTGGTTACAGCAAAAGGTTATCTTACTGTCTGACCACTTTTGTAATGAGTTACTCTGACAATGACCAGCTGGTCACAGACATGTTTAGTATTGACTTTCCCATGTTACCTGAATGCACCACCCGAGTGGGAGTGGTGTTGTAAAGCCCAGCTTTACAAGTGAAGTGGACATGCTAAAAGAACACACGTGTATGCAGACCAACATTTTAGAGTGAGTTTACAACACATTATTAAGGCTTTTTCCAAAACTACCCTGCTTCCCCTCCGTTTACAGCTTCTGTCTGATGGAAGACACGAGTGTTCGATGATTTCCCTATTTCCTGTCAGAGTATTCCTAATGCATGCAGTGATCTGTAGTCATCACCTGTCCTCTGCATGTTCTTCATCCTCTCCTGTCTCAGCAGGAAGCCGTATCCGTCACGCCTCCTCTCCAGCCGCATGGTCTTGGCGGCGTGGGGCAGATTCATGTTTTCTGCCAGCTCAGGAAAGATTGGAATTTTCCTCCTAGCATAACAGGAGGCACTGACAGGCTCGATGACCAGGACGGTCACATGGTCGCCGCTCTTGTTCACCTGAATCACCCACAACTTCTGTCACAGAGCCTTCACTCAGGAAAGAGCAGATCTGGCAGTAAAACACTTACCATTCTGCTGAGCGAGGCCAGCGTGAGCATGGACGCTGAGATGCCGTTGATCCACACCAGGAAGTCTCCATTGCGGACTCCAGCATTTTCTGCAGGCCCATCTGTGACTGCGCTCACAGCGAAGCGACCCCTTACACCTGCTGACACAAAACCTACACCTTAAGCATCCTGGAAACTGAAGAATTCACTTTGGACATCACAGTTAGATTCTTAACTAGACTGGTCAGCGAGTTGTCCTCAGGTCCTCCTGATTTGCACTTTTGTAAGAAGCTAAGAGATGCACAACTATGGACTGTGGAAGTGTTTAAGGACAGAAAGATGGCTGTGAGCTGGTGCTGCCATCACTGAAAATAAAAATCACATTGTTTTGGGCTTAGCCTAGGAAAGGCAACAAGTGAACATCATTTACTTTTGCGCAGATAAGAGATTAAATGAGATCTGATGAATCCATTTTGAGTTCAGTTCTAGAACTACTCATTCTGTAAAAAGGAAATAACAGCTCCTGCAGAAACAGAACAGCTTTGAAAGAAGGAAAAAATAACAAGAGTTAAAAGATCACACAGAAACATGTCTGAGAGTGCCTGCTTCTAAACCAGGAGCTGTCAGAGCAAAACAAAATCTACACGTTTGTTCAGATGTCTTCTCACTGTAACATCGTTTGTCCTGTTGAGGAGGTTCTGATTTTCTGCAAAGCCTTGGAAAAACAAGGACAAGTGCAGTGCGATGACTAACTGTGCTGAGACTCTGAGATCTTGCTTTTTGAAAAGCAGCATTTTAATGTTATCATAGATGGAATTTGCAGACTAGAACAGGTTCCTCTTAAAGGAGCAGCAGATTTTTTCCGAGATCACATCTGCAAATACCCTGTTTTCATTTCAATCAGAAGGAATTTTCAGCGTGAACTTTAGCTGCAGAGACTTCCTAAAGAATTTCCCCCTAAGATCACTAAATTAGCAGCAGGTTGATGTGGTTGGTAAATTGGAGGCTACAGCATGAAGCAGTGATGGGTGCTGAAGAGTACCGTTAGTTTGGCTGAAGCTCATCCCCAAGCCCTGTTCAGGATCTCTGCTGACATGACACAGCCGGGGCCTGGACCAGCTGTCCCCTTTGGAGGCTCTGCAGAGCGTCTGCAGGTCCACGCCCATCTGCACCGCCTGCAGAAGTGCAACAGCAAACGTTAGCGGGATAAAGATCTACAAAACAAGCAGCCATGACCCACTCCATCAACTGTATCCAGTCCTCGAGCAGATCTCTGAGAGACAGCCTTAACACTCTGTGGTGAAAACCCACTGAACTGTTCTGAGGGAAGCTGAACATAAAAACGGATGTCAAGATTTTAATCTGAGAAATAAGAGTCAGGATTCTAACATTTCCATTTGTGAACATCCTGAAATACTGTATAATGTTAGAGTTTCTTCGTGTTCTGATAAACATGCTTGTGACTTCGTCAGAGATCATTTCACTGCTTTCTTCTCAAAAAGTACTGGGAAGTACATGTGAGTGCATGTGTCTCCATGCACCTTTCGGGCCGCACTTCTTGAACTTGAACACCAGAAAAAACAGATGAATGTGTGTTTTCACGGCTCTTAGAAACGCTTGTGTTCATTCTGGTTCAAGCTGTCTTTGAATGAGTGAATAGAAAAGCTAAACATGATGCGTCTCCATCTCTCAAAAAAAACCCACGTGTGCGTATGGAAACTGTATTTAGGTCAAGCCCCCATCTTCCAATTTCCAATTTGATGCAAAATACAAATGTTGCAGTTCTTTGAATGTGCACTGAGGGAGGGAGTCACAATGGAATGATGACCCTTTCACCCCAATGTTAAAGAGTCTGACTTTACACCAGAAAATTAACTCATGTAAAGCCATGGGGTTTTTGATGTTTCTTGCTTTATTTAGTTTTCATGAGAACTCTTTGGAGAGATGGGTTTATAAAAATCATTTAAATTCATTAGGGCTGAAAATGTTGCATTTTTGGGGACATGTTTTTGGTTTGGTAGGTGGGTGAATGCCACAAAGAACTATATGTAGCTTATTGTATCCAAAGGTCTCCTTCACTGTGTTGTTAAGTTAGGCAGCACAAACACCAATCAGTGTGTCCCTTTCACTTCTGTCTCTATCTTTGCCATTCAGTATCAGATTGACATCACAGATTGTCTATAAAGCCTATGCTGTGGTTCAGAGTGCTGTGAAAAAAGATAGAAAGAAAGGTCAAAGATCACTCCAAGGCCACATGATGCCTGGAAACAGCTGATAGCGTAACTGAAGTCATGGCTGCATTCCAGCAGCAGGACGAAACTCTGCCTCACTGCCGTTCCTGGATCTGTCACGGTCATACTGCACCTGATCAAATTCCTCTTTCCGAAGCACCAGGAGGAACAGGTGTTTACCACACGACTGGACCTTCCTCACCACCTGTCGGAGCCAACAGATACACATGTGATCCAGCTGCTGACATCTGGCTCCTCAGGCTGTCGGTTGAACTTCCAGATCAGCTACTATGTAAAAAACCCACTCAACTCATAGCAGCAAGTCACCCAGGAAATGACATTTTACATTTAGGTTTACATTAAGGTGCTCAACAAAACGACCTCAAATCACATTTCAATGTGCTAATCCAACGTTAACAGAAAAAAAGAACTTAGGTCCATGAGGTCCATTCACACCAACTGACCCATTACTTTCTACTGAAAGATACCTGTCAGTTGCTTTGTGCAGGAATGTCTGCTACATCACTAAATCTGGCTCTCAATCTGGGGATGTCTGTGATACTTGGAGGCTCCTTCAGCAGTAAAACTGTTATAGAATGGTATCTCTTTTCTTTCTTTGTGCTTTTGTGCTGATGTTTTCCTTTTTTTTCTTCTGCAGAGTGATGTGGGCAGGGGGCGTGGCTTCCTCTCATCCTGGTGCTGCCTCCTTGCACACCTGCTTCTCATCATTTATTTCCACCTCTTCAAAAGCATGTTCCTGGCTCCTTCACCCTGCCAGATTGTTCCTTTTCAGTTGGCCCTCTCCTAGATCCTGTGTATCGTTTGTCGGCCAGGCTCCCTGCCAGTCTTTTCTTTTTTCTTGTTGTGAAGGAATAAACTGGTAAAACTTTCCTCACGGGCCTGACTCTCCTCTGGGGTCTGCCTACTCACCCAAAAAAACATGAACCACACATTTTTTTCTTTATGACAATGAATAGACACACATAAACTAGATTTCAGAACCTTAATTTAGGCTATCTTATCTCATTTCTGGAGAAAAATATAAGAGAATAATACTTTTCTTCATTCTGCCATGGGGTGAAGCACAGGACCTTCAAGTCTGTGGAGCTTAAACGTCCACATCATGAAAGTTTCAAATGCTCACTTTGTATACAAAACAGTGTTTGAACAGAAGCCAACGCAGATGTCTTAGAGTTTTTGCTCACATCATCTGTTTAACATTTTAGTAACCAACGGTTGATGACTTACTTCTGACAGAAGACTTAACGGTCCAACTTTGTTTTAACAAATGTAGTAAAACACGGACCATGTACACATCTGTCAATTCAAACATAAACATCTATCTTCAAATCCAGACATCCATTCATCATCAGCGTTGAGAGGTGGAGCAGGAAGTATGTGAAGCTTGATCAAATGGAAAGAGGTCAAAAACAAAATGACCTGTTTTGTCAATGTGTACAGGGAAAGCGGTCTACAGATAACAGATAACAGATAAAAGTCTCACCTCATGAAATTCCATGTTGTCCAGGTTTTCCTCATTCACCTCCAGCAGCCGGTCTTCAGCCTTGAGGCCGCTCTGCTCTGCAGGACTCCAAGGTTCCACGTTTGTGATCTCATAGCCTCGCCCTCTCTGATCCAGTCGCAGGTGAAAACCAAAGGTCTGGCATCCCACACGCTTTAGAAGGCACGATCTGGGTGTAATGGTTGGATCAGGCTCTGCAAGCGTGAAGCAGTGAAGCTAATCGGCAATGGTTGAACAAAAATCAAGAGGTTTGTAAGATGAATGCTTCTCAACTCACCTGGATCATCACTGATGACCAGAGCTGGGTTGTCAATCCCTTCCTTTGGGTTGAAGGTAAACCTAAAGTTTTAACAAACCAGGTCAGCAGGACAACACATTTTTCTGTCCAACAGACTGATTATAAACATTTGCATGAATAGCGTTTGGCTACAAGATGCCAGTAAAAGCAAATTCAGTTCTAAGCTGAATACCTGAGAGAATAAGAACCTTGTGGTGACTTCTCGACTCTTACGTGGATGAATTCCAGATTTATCTGCCCTACAAACAATTGTTTATTTCAGGTCATTTTTCAGAAATGTGTTTTAATGACAGACTTCATTGTTTTACTAATGATGGGCCGAAACTGTTTCCTCAGAAGTTTGGATACCGTCTGTGAAAACAGGCTGGAAATGTAAGTCCACTGAAGGAAATCCACTGTCAAAGCAAAATCACTGGTGTGTAAATATACAACCAGCAGCGTACATTTAGTGAGCAGGTTTTAGTGAGAGATTTTTACAGTAAGGAAGTATAACGGCAATACTTTTTCTTGTGCCACACAATGATAGGGCAAATTTCCTTCCAATGAAACAAATCTTTCCCATATGTCAACAGTTATAAATCTAAGGCAGATGCACTTCTCAAGCCAGCAGATTTGAATTTTGTTATAAACTTGGTAATCATCTCCAGTTAAAGAATGTATTGTTCCCCAACATAGTTTGATTTTAATCATTAATTTGAAACACAATTGTTTAAATCTGCATTGTGTAGATAAAATACAATAAATCCATAATTCTGTCTTTTATATATACTAATATGCAAGTGTTGGTTGTAATGCTCATGACAAAAGAAATGTTTTAAAGCTCAACACAGCAAGGGCATGAAATGTTAGAAACATAAAAAGATCTCAAAGTAATTTTGCTTACCGGTATTACAAGTGGACATTTTGTTTTAAATTTGTGAAAGTGTTTCAAACCACATGTTTTTTCTACAAAGGCATTAGCTCTCTTTTTATGTTGTGGTTTGGTTTTCCTTCAAACATTTTCAGCCTTTTTTCTTCTGGACACGTAGGCTCCAGGTTTCCATTCCTGCTTTCTCCCAATTCAGTCAGTTGACTTTAGGTATATGATGAATTCCACGGACTATACTAAATCTGACCGTTTATTCTGAGGACTATAGCATAAAGATGAAAATAAAGCCAGTTTTCAATGTTTTTTAGGCTTACATAAAGTCCTCCCTGACCTAAATAGACCAAGAAAGAACAAGAAATGTACAGGTTTTAACAGAAAATCACTTTAGATGTGCCACACATTAAACTAGTTCAGAATTCAGTGATTCAACATTATTTTCTTGTACTGTCATCTTCACCTTACCAAAATAGAACTTTACAAATAGTCATTCTTACCCTAAAAAAACCCTTAAGAAAAATCTAAATTGCTTTTGAGAACACATGCCTTTATGTTATGAAAAAACAACCTTACGATTTACATTGTTATGCAATAGCTCTAAGAGACTGTGATGTTAGACTTAATGTGATACTTAATACATTAATGACATGTTCCTCAGAACAACATCAAAGTAACTGGGAAAATACATCTGATTTTTCTGTAAAGTATGCAAGTCAATAGTGCCATAATGCAAGTCATAGAGGTATGGTGTCAGTTATTTTCTTGATGTTCTATATCGGACTGACATTGTTTTATTCTTTATTTTCATATTAGAAATCATAATGCACTGCCAAGCTTTTTTGGAAAAAAATCCGAGGGAGTGGGGTTCAGAAAAAAACGGTCGAGCCCTCTACAATCTCTGAAAGTGTTTGAAAGTTCTGTGATGAGGAAACCAACATGGAGGTAAAACTTGCTTTGAGTTTATATTAAATTCCAATCAGGACAAAGAATGAAACCCTAACAGTAAAGGAATAAATGAAAAAATTGATGTCTTTGAGAGTAACCGCTTTTGTCTCTGACTTTTCTTGTAAAAAAACATTTAACCAGTAACCATTTTACTCGAATTCTTTTATTTCTATCCTCCATCATGAGGAAAATGCCACAAGAACATGTTAAAAACACCAAAAACACCATTTTCATCAGAGTGGGTCTTTAAAAAGTTCACATTTAAAACAAAACAAATCAAACATCTGTTTTTTGGAGCACATCATTTAAGACAAAAACTGTGTTTCTGAGTTTTTCTTGGTTAACTGAAGGGCAAACAGCATGAAAGAACTCACCGTGGAAGGTCTGTTCCATCCTGAATGCCTGTGGGAACAACAGCACGACAGTGGGTCAGGATGGGAGCCGCAACAGGGCAATGCAAAGGCTGCAGGAAATTTGTTTATTTGGTTAAAATGAACATGACTGAACAGGAAACTATAAAAAACAAAGTCTGTGGCACCCAGCGAACTGAAACAGTGCTGGAATTCTTCAGAACCAGAGAGTGACCGATACTTCAAAGTGAAAGTTGTGATCTGCAGGCTTTCACTGAGGAGCAGACACTGAGTTTTCAAATGCTTCTGCTTTTGTTCAGAGAAAAATGACACTCGGTTGTTTCTTTGTAGATGCATTTACCTCATGTTAAACTGGTGAGCTCTGGTGTTTTTTCATGGTTGAGACCTCAGAACACTGGGAGGATGGGCTTCGTTTGTCACATGACTGCTTGAGCTCACTGACTGAGTTACTTAGTGACTTGTTATCATCTGCATCAGAGTCAGAGTGCAGATGGAGGAGGGTGACTCCCTAAATACCGACACAAGGTTTACTTTCTGAGAATCACACTAATGATCAACTCATAATTCACACACTGTAACTGCTAAAGAAATCCAACTGAAGTCACCCCGTCAGGCGTGTTTGTGTGCAGCCGTGCACACCAGCACCTGCCCTACAGTTAGTCTTCAATTGTGGAAATAACAAAGTGTGAGATGAGAGACCAGATTGAGGAACTTCTGGCAGAGATGGATTGTCTTTAGCTGTGAAGGATGACAGGAAGACATACTGTACACAAGACACCAAGAAGAAAACAAAAACCGTGCCGGTCAAACCTCTACAGGCATGTGACCTTGATTCTGTTTGAGACAACAACAAACCAAGGAGCTTCCCTGAGAGCCTTACAGAGCGCCTGAGCAAAGCCAAACTCCTCAGTAGCCATGACGGTTTCAACACTGGTCAATCACTGTATGTCAGTAATTACAAGCTCACATCCAGACTTCCAAAGACTTCACACAAAGACAAGCAGAAAGTCATACCTGTGAATGATGTCATGGAGTTCTGAGTAATTCTTCAGTGTTTGTCTGCAAATGGACAGAGTTCAGAGTGCGATCTGACAATCAGCAGGTGAGCGGCTCTCTCCTTCGCTCACAGCCTTCTGGGTTAAACATTTACTTCCCAGCGCAGACTGCTGTGTTCTTGGAGACAGGATTGAGACAGAGCCGACAGACCTCATCAGCTGTCAGCCAGAAAGTAGACAACACCATTGTGTTTTTTATGAGCATGACCAGGTGGAAGTTCTGGTTTCAGGAGTTGGAGGAAAACCTTTGATGGACTTTACCAGCTGGGACACCTGGTGGACAGGCAAGGGAACAACAGCAACCACCTCAAGAAGCAGGAAAGCTGAAGGTTGCTTTGGTTTGCAGAGCAACAACACACATGATCACCAGGAGCAAAGTGCAAAAGGATGTTGGTGAGTCCACACTAGGAACTGCACATTATTCAATAATTGTATTTAAAGTATTTCATATAAAAGCGGTTGATTTGGTAACATTATTTACAGTATATGACCTGAATAATTTACATCTCTAAAGAGTTTTAAGATTTGCAGGTGGTCAACTAAGAGTTAATGCAAAATAAAAAAACATTTCTAAATGCTCCAGTTCAACTAAAAGTAAGTGTGAATCAAGAAGGGCAGCTGAAGTGAAGTCTGATGAAGATTTCTGCTTTGAATGTGTTCCTGCATGGAGCTTCTCCTTATCTTCTCTTTGTTGTGATTCTTCAGGATGAACTTAGGCAGTCACTCTGAATGGTCATCATGCTGAAAGTAGAAGATGCAGCAATTCAAGCAGCTGAAAAAGATGCATCGGTGGTTCTGCTGGACTGGTACAATCTGCAGTGTAGCTTATCTTTATGATGTTTATGAGATACTTAAAACAAAATAAATGTTTTTTAATAGGCTACAGAAATTAATAAATAATTTTATATAACTTTTTGTCATAAATGCTCTTTGTACAGTGTCTTGCAGAAGTACTCATCCCCCTTAAACTTCTCCACATGTTCTCACATTATGACCACAAACATACATGTATTTTATTGGAATTGGATGTGAAAGACCAACACAAAGTGACACACACTGGTGAAGTGGAAAGAAAATTAGACAAGAGTTCAATGTTTTTACAAATAAAAACTGAAAAGTGCTGTGTGTAAAAGTATTCAGGCCCCTATTCAGTATTCAGTTGTAAAGTATTCAGTCAATACTTGGAACCCCCTTTTGCTGCATTTACAGCTGCAAGTCTTTTTGGGTTTGTCTCTAAATCAAATCAAATCAAACTTTATATATAAAAAGCGCTTCTCATACTTGGCGTAACTCGAATTTTACATTAAAAAAAAAACAAAAGCAAAAACGCAATAAAAACCCACCCACCTTTTACCCTCCCCCCTCCCGATCAATAACACATACAACCCATGACCCCAAACACAATGAGGAGGCTACTAATAAAATCATTTCTAAAAGAAACTTAAGGCTTGGCTCTGCTGTGAGGAAACGGTATTTGGGAATATTTATGCCAGGAGCAGTTCAGTCCCAGGAACGCCGCCACAGTGCCCATCAGACCGAGACAGCAACCAAGTCCACTCCACAGCTGTGAGGCTGCAATGTAGAACTCCAGCAGACCCAGCAAGGACGACCACTGCCGCTATGACCCCAGACCAAACCAGCAAGTCCAGGCAAAAAAGATTCCCACAGGAAACACCGGGGTTAAAATCATGGTAAAATACTAAACTGAAATACTTCAAATTAATTTAAAAAAAACATAAAATAGAAAAATGGGATAAAATTCAGCTCTGAGTCAGAAAGTACGCCCAAGTTTCTCACACCGTGAGAAGGTTTTAAAACTGTAAAACTGGTAAAACCATCTCTCTCTTCGATGATGGATGATTAAAACTTCCGTTTGTCCTGATTGAGCTGTTAGAAGTTCATAACTACATGGTTGAATAACAAGTATATGTCTAATAAACAAACACGTCGAGATAAACAGCTACAAGTTAAGATAACAGCTAAATATTTAAATAAACAACGACATGTTTGAATAGAGTAGCTGATGGCAGAGGGCACAGAAGGGAAGACGCCCGTCGGAAGAGAAAACGTTACCATGTTTAAAAAGCTCTGACTCAAAGAATCCATCAAATGTTTGAAAAAGTAAAGTGGGAATGGGATTTGAAAGGCAGGTTGTAGTGTTTACTTGGGATAAAGCTCAACGAAGTATGTTTGCATCAACCAGGACAAAACTCCCCAGTGTTTCCTCTGGTAAAATCAATGCTGGTGATCTGTTAAAACCAGAATATGGTACAGTTGAAATGTTAGATCTTATTGCATTGATTTTACCCATGAAGTGATCTGCAAAGTCCTCACATGCAGCATTTGATGATGGCATGGAGGACTTGTTGGAATCTTTATTTATTAAAATATCAATAGTTTTAAAAATAAATTTGGGATTCTTTTTATTTTCTGATGAGATTTAAAAAGTAAAGTTTTCTGGCCTTTTTAACTGAGTAATTGTAAATTTTGAGTTGTTCCTTCAAAATGTCTATGAATTTTTAATTTCGTCTTCCTGTATCTCCTCTCTGCTCACCTTCAGATCTGTTTCAGATGTTTAATGTCATCAGTTTTCCATTCTGTTTTTTTAGTGGTTCTTGATTTTTTAGTTTTGATTAGAGTCACTGCATCTATGGAAGACTGAAGTCTGTGATTAAAATCATCAACAATATTATCACAGGATGCAGGTAAAATCTTAGCAGGAATTTGTTTAATTATATCAATAAAACCTGCAGCCTCTTCAGGAGTTAGAAACCGTTTCCTCACAGTTCTCACTGAGACTTCCTGCTGGATTTCACTGGTGACATTAAAAACACACAGTTGCGGTCTGATATAGAGGAGTCAATAACAGAGGAAACTCCGGCCGACAGCCCGTATGTAATGATAAGATCCAGGTGTGTCCTCTGTTGTGAGTGGACTGTGTGACATGTTTAAAATCCATGCTGATCAGAAGATTTAAAAACTCACAGGCATAGATATCATTACTTTTATCAACATGTAAATTAAAATCACCAGTTAGTATAATCCTATTATACCTAAGATGAAGATATGATAAAAATTCAGAAAATTCTTCAATAAAACAGGAAGGAAGTTTGGTGGGTCACCAAGAAGGAAAGTATGATGCTCAAAGGACGAATATTTGTGAAGTACAATATTTTCAGATTGTAATCTATTGTGAGCCATCGATGCTGTCCCCTCACTTTTCTCAAAAATTAGGTGGAGAAGCCTCAGTGAGAATAGCTGCTGCATCAGTGCCAAGCCAGGTTCCAGTGAAAAACAGAAGGGTTAAGTCATGGTCTAAAATCAGATCATTGATGATAAAAGACTTATTAAAAAGTGACCTGACATTTAAAAGAGCCATCTTCATTGTTGTTGGTAAAATCTGATGTGAGAACGACATGGGTTTAGTGACTGTGTGATGTGGAAGGAGACATTGTCATGCGAAGCACTTGGAAATGGATTGAAGTGACTGGAATATCTATTGCTGATATGAACTGGTATTTGCTGCTGAGCGGCAGAGAATGGTAAGTCTGGAATGTGAGTGTCCTGGTTTGACCGTCAGCTGGGAATGTTTTTGAAGGAACGGAGGCTGAGATCAATGTTGATGCTGAGAAGACAGGAACCACTATTGCTTGGATGTAAACCGTCTGCTTTGAAGAGGTATGGTCTCTTGTGAAACGATCAATGTATGGAATGCACATGAAATGACAGTATGACTTCAACCTAATGTGAAGCTGGCGGGCGCATGAGAACATGATGTCTCTGTAACGGTAATGGGGTGCAGGAAGTGGTCCAGATATGATCCAGTTCATGTTTAACTGTTGGATGTTGTGAATCAGGTAAATGAAGTCTATTTTCAGGGTTTCTGATTGCTGCGGTTTGAGGTTGTTGGTGCCTGCATGGATAATGAATGTCTCTGCAGAGGGGTGTTTGACAGTGAGTTGGTGGGCAGAGTTATTCCTGTCATTGATGACCGCTCCAGACAGTGAGAGTGTAGAACCTGCTGACATGGACATGCCGGACAATGGAGTCTCCCACATGAGTGTGGGCTGCTGCACAGGTCTGGGTCTCCCAGCGATGGCAGCTGGGAGACGGGCAGCAGCCTCCACAGGCACAGGGGTAGAGATGGGAGCTTCAGAGCGATGTTTCCTGGCAGGCAGTGATCCAGCTTGAAGATCTAGTTTTGGTATTGGATCCACCAAAGCCGGTGAGCCGGAGAGCGTCGGGCTACAGCCTTGTGCAGCAGGCGGCAGCTGCGTTTTCCTCTCGAGGCGAGCACCGGTCAAAAAGAGAAGGCTCCCAGCTGAGGCGCCACGGCTCCAGGAGGAAAACCGTCCCAGTCAGGGTCCAGCAAACCAGGCTCCGAAGCAGCAGCAGACGCCGTCGGACCCGTGGAGGAGGAAGCGGGAGTTGTCGTCTGGCTGAGACCAGCAGCAGAGCCTGATGTCGCGGTAGGAGCTCCTCCCGACCTCAGTCCCAGTGACCCCGCTGGGGTCGCTGACACCGCAGTGAGACCTTCCACTAGCAGGGCATAGCGGTTGGTCAGCGCTAGGTTCCCCGAGCTGGCAGTGTCGCGTTTGGATACACAGTTCCTCCGGCCTCGACGTATCACCTCCGTCCACGACTGCTTGGTAGTAGAGCAGAGGGCTGGGGCCCTTGGTTCAGCGTCAACTTGGTTTCCTCTGAGGTTCTGTGGACTTCTGGCCTCCACTGCTGAGCTGGTTTTTGGAGCCGCATCTGTCCGCTCCCACCCGCTGTTGTTATGGCTACAAATTTGGACAATATTGCTGTCTGTGGGAAGGGCTTCAGCGGGAAGTTCTCCGAACCATGGCAGCGTCTGAGATAGGGAACGACTTAGCAGATGGAATGCTGCAGTTGTTGTATACACTTACACTGGGAAGCTGATACAGAGAGAATTTTCTCTATGAGGCTCTGTTTTTCTCTGAGCTCTAGTCTAAGTTTTTTGAAAGTGGCCTGAAGTGGCTTTGTACATCTAGAGACTGAAATCTTTGTCCATTCTTCCTTACAAAACAATTCAATCTGAGTCAGATTAGATGGAGAGCGTTTGTGAACAGCAGTTTTCAGATCTCTCCACAGATTCTGGATTGGATTTAGGTCTGGACTTTGACTGGATCATTCCAACACATGAATCCGTTTCATTTTTATCATTCCATTGTAGCTTTGTCTTTATGTTTAGGGTGGTTGTTCTGTTGGAAGGTGAATCTCCGCTCCAGTCTCAAGTGTTGTTCAGACTTCATCAGGTTTTCCTCCAATATTACTCTGGATTTGGCTCCATCCATCTTCCCATTAACTCTAACCAGATTCCCTGTTCCTGCAAAAAGTTCCATTTTGGTTTCATCTGACCAGAGCTCCTTCTTCCACATGTTTGCTAGGTCATTCTCATGGTTTATGTCAAACTGCAAACAGGACTTCTTGTGGTTTTCTTTTAACAATGGTTTTCTTCTTGCCACTCTTCCATAAAGTCCAGATGTGTTCAGTGAACGACTGATGGTTGTTCTATGGACAGATTCCTCCACCTGAGCTGTAGATCTCTGCAGTTCATCCAGAGTCATCATGGACTCCTGGCTGCATCTCTGATCAGTGTCTCCTTGTTCAGTCTGTTAGTTTAGGTGGACGATCATGTCTAGATAGGTTTGTAGTTGTGTCGTACTCTTTCCATCTTTCATTCCAAAGTTTGGGACTGAACAGTGGTTCATGGATGTTCAAAGTTTGGGAAATCTTTTTCTTGCCTAACTCTGCTTTAAATGTCTCCACAACTTTCTCCCTGACCTGTCTGGTGTGTTCCTTCCACTTCATGATGCTGTTTTCTCCCCAATATTCTCTTAACAAACCACAGAGACTGTCACAAAACAGCTGGATTTGTTTACTGAGATGAAATGACACACAGAAGGACTCTATGAAGTCAACATTAGATCAGTCACCAATCATCAAGCAACTTCTGAACGTAATTGGATGCCGTCAGAGAAAAGGGGGCTGAATATTTTTGCACACTGCAATTTTCAGTTTTTTTATTTGTAAAAAAAAATGGAACTCTTGTCTAATTTTCTTTCCACTTTACAAGTGTGTGTAACTTTGTGTTGGTCTTTCACATCCAATTCCAATCAAATATATTTATGTTTATGGTCATAATGTGAGAAAATGTGAAGAAGTTCAAGTGGTATGAATACTTTTGCAAGACACTGTATAAAGGCATAAATACTAAATACACTTTATGGATCCTGTGTTTTTTTGGTTATACAAACACAAAAAAAATCAACAGGGAAAAAAGTGAATTTAATTGTATTTTAGTTTGAGAAAAAGAGGTGTGGCTGAACAGCATAAGAAATCAATCTGTGTGATTCTCACGGCCAATGTGTGAGAGTTGGATGCTGTGCTGGAGGACAGATCCTCATGGGGGGACAAGCCCCTGCATGGGATGTACCATGGAATCATAACTAAAGTGGCTGATATCAAGAAATCCTACCAATAACTAGAAAGGGCTGGCCAACAGGACAGCACAGTAGCGCTCATCCTGGCAGCTCAGGAAAAAGTCCTGAACACCAGCATGATAGAGGCTCAGATCTACCAGACAAGAGCCAAAGTGTAGGCTGTGCAAAGAGGCGCCTGAAACAATCCAGCACAGAACTGCAGGCTGTAAGATGCTGGCCAGGAAAGCATACATGGAGCGCCACAACCAAGTAGCTGGAATAGAATACAGGAACATGTGTTCTGAATATGGACTGGAAAGCCCAAAGTCAAAATGGGAAACACCTTCGAAGTGTTAGAGAATGAGAGCAAAGATCCTGTGGGACTTTCAAATACAGATGGACAGGATGGTAATGGAACCAACCAGACATTGTAGTGGTGGATAAAGAACAGAGGAAAACTGTTGTGGTGGATGTGACAGTACCAAGACATGGAAACATCAGGAAGAAGGAGCATGAGAAACTGGAGAAATACCAGGGACTCAGAGAAGAACCGGAAAAAAGCTTGGAAGGTGAAGGTGACAGTGGCGCCCGTGGTAACTGGGGCACTCAGGGCTGTAACCCTTAAACTGGAGGAGTGGCTCCAGCAGATCCCTGGAAAGACCTCAGACATCTCAGTCCAGAAAAGTACAGAGCTAGAAACAGTTAAGATACTGCAGGACCCTCAAGCTCCCAGGACTCTGGTAGAGGACCCGAGCTTGGAGTGAAGTACCACCCGTGGAGGGTGAGAGGAGGTTTTTATATACATACAATATTTATTTATAAATGTACTACATAACTTGCATTTTTTCCCTCTCTTAGATCATTCACAAATTAAAATAAAAATATAAGTAAACCTGCCTGCAGAATCCTGCACAGCTGCTTCCCCAAATTCATATGGATGACATTTAACGAGTTGTGGATCATTTCTCTCTTACAACCCAGTTACACAAAATTACAAGTACTTTATTGAATGCTACTTGTTTGATTTTAAAAGTATTGCAGATATTTTTTTCTAATTTATGCTAATGCTAGCTTTCCACAATGGGAATGAGACATAGAGCTGCAGAAGATCTTTTCTGCACAGTTAAAGTTGGTTACATTACTGTGTTCACAAAATCAATGAAAAGAACATAAGTCAGACAATTTCAGCGTGTCTTAAAGTAAAACGAATTACTGCAGCCTTATTTTCAAACGTTGCTCCCCTTTGCTTTTGCTCATAACTGTGTCTGACCTGTAGAAAAATTAATGGAAAAAAAAGAATAAAATTAATTGGAAACCCAGAAAATTATTATATACAAGGAAGTGTGCCGCCAGTGCTGAACTTTTTTCTTGGCTACACTTTTTTTGAAAGCTGAAAATACGTGGCTTAAAAGTTGCACTTAAAGTATTTACTGTGTTGCTTGGTAAACATTCCTGTTTTTAAAATTACCCCTTAAAATGCCCCATAAATAAACAAATCCCCTTTAAAAAACAGCTACATTTAGCCTTGGGTGCAATTAAAAGGCATGCAGACATGCAGCAATGGGCATTTTATCCCATATTACATATTAAATTGTAGCTCCTTTACATCACTTCTCTTGTATGAACATTTAGTTATTTTTGTTCGGAAGTACTCCTTTTTAAATGTCATTCTTTTTTTTTTTTTTGCAAATGTGTCCTGGCATTTATTATCGCCATGGATCTATCCTGCAATCTTTCTGTAAATTATAGTTCTTGTGGTTTTTATGCGTTCCTTAGTTTTCAACAAAATTGCAGCATTACATTGAATTTACAATAGAAAACAGTACTTACGCAATCAAACATTTTTTCACAGGAAATGCGATTTATCTAGTTGACAGTCAAAGTCTATCAGAGAGTTGGAATGAATGTTCTTATTGATGTGTGTGGTAGAAGAGTTCACCTTCTCACCTGTACAGTAGTCAGTGTTTTAACAGGTATCACTTTTGATCATGAAAATATTTTAGAAATTCCCAGAAAAATATTTCGTTATCAAGTTATTAAGTAACTTAATCTAAAGTAAAAGCAATAAGATATTATAAAACCTGAGCAGTTACATTTCAATGATGGGATAATGATCTTTGACGTTTTTTGAACTCGTAATTCATTATACAGGCATGTTGGGCGTCTCTTCTGCTATCTTTGGCATGTAGGCGTCATTTCCGGGTGAGCGTAACCAGTGTTTGGTTTTTGCTGCTCCGGTCATTGAGAGTCAGTTTTGTTAATATCTAACTTAATGTTATCTTGTTTGGTATTCAAACAATATAAGTGTCTTCTTTAGCATTCTAGTGAGTAACCACTGTGTTAACCACTGCTGTCTAAGCAGTCTGTGACATAGTTTCTTCCCCTTAGCCAAACACCGCTAGCCTTTGCTAAGTGCTAGCATGGCCTCCACCTCGTCTGCTTTAACTTCTCTGTCGTGCTCCATGTGCAAAATGTTCAGTGAAGATCCTGCCTCCTTTAGTGAAGATAGTGGCAGATGTGTTAAGTGTAGCCTTATTTTAGACTTGGAGGCCATGCTAGAGCAGTTAGAGGCGCGGCTACGATGCTAAGCCTGTTAGCTAGATTATTACCCGCAGTGCAGCTCGCAATACCGGAACGAAACTGCCGAGCACTCAAGCCCCTCTCGGGCAGCAGCCGGGGAAAACTCAGGATGGATTTGTACCGGTGGGAAAGAAGCATGGTGCTAAACGTAAACAATTAGAGCTACTGAAGCTCCCGCTACATAATATGTTTTCTCCCCTCTGCAACATGTCAGATGAACTGTCAACTCTAGTTATCGGCTCCTCTGAAATTAGACACGTAAAGCTCCCGACAGCCACAGTCAGGTGTTATCCGGGAGCCAGAGTTGGTGACATAGAAGGAAACCTTAGAATGTTAGCTCAGAGTAAACCCAGGTTCCGTCGAGTTGTGATTCACGCAGGCGGTAATGACGCCCGACGGAGACAATCAGAAGTTTTTAAATGAAACGTTGAGTCTGTGTGTAAACTTGCTAAGTCGATGTCGGACACTGTTATTTTCTCTGGTCCACTCCTGAACCTAGTCAGTGATGAAATGTACAGCCGCTTTTCATCATTTAACCGCTGGTTAGCTAGATGGTGCCCACAAAATGGCGTTGGCTTTGTGGACAATTGGAGCGCGTTTTGGGGAAAGCCCGGTCTCATGCGTAGAGACGGCATCCATCCCACTTTTGACGGCGCCGCTCTTCTTTCTAAGAATATTTCTTCTAGCATTATGCACTGAAAGGCGAGTGAAAGGAGTGAAATACAGAAACCTAAAAGTAAAAGCTACTAATACTCACAATAACAACAAGCAAAGTTATGATGTCATTAAATGTGGGTTACTAAACATTAGATCCATCTCTTCCCTTTTAGTCAATGAGTTAATGAATGATAACAAACTTAGCCTGCTAGCTCTAACAGAAACCTGGCTCCAACAGGATGACTATGTCAGGTTGAATGAAGCAACCCCCCCTTTAATTATAATAACTATCAGAAATCCAGGATTTCTGGGAAAGGAGGTGGGTTAGCAGTAATATCACAGTCTAGCTTACTTCCTAACACTAACGCCAAACACATTTATAGTTCCTTTGAAAACATCATATTGTCTATAAATCACTCAAACAGGAAAACTGCAAAATCTGTTTCATTCATAATTATTTATCGTCCTTGTGATGGCAGCATACCCTGCCACACCCACAACAAAATGGTGGTAACCCCTCTGCACAACACATTTTATATTTATTTTTCCCCACATATTTTACACTTGCAGTTACACTCATAAATGAGCACACATTGGTTTGAGTTAAAATATACATTTATTTTTTGCTTATTTGTAACATCTATTTTGTTTGGTTTATTTATCTTGGTTTGTTAATTTCACCTGTTTTGAGTTTCCAGTGCAGAGGGTGTGCTGGTTGCTACAGGTGTGGTTGAGGTTCTGCTCCTAGAGCTGTGATGTGAGACCTGGCCAAAGGGGGAAATGAAGCCACCACAGCTCTTAAATGCTTGAGCCAGGGAATTGGGCAGGCGCCATCTCAGAAGCCTCCAAGGGGGAGAAATCATGGACTTCTTTAATGTTGTTTAACTTTCTTTCAGTTTATTGCTATTTATTTGTTCTAACTTTGTACTTCTGTTTTGTTCTCTTTCCACTGAAGAAAACCAAGTTTTGTGTTTAGTTTTGTCTGTAGTCTTTTGTTAAATGTTGTTAGTTCCCCCCCTCATGTTTTTCTAGTGGTCTGATCACCCACTATATATGTTCCCCTGTTGTGTCTTTGGTTAGGTCAGTTTCTTTCTGTTACTTGGTCTGTTCAGTTGGTTAAGTTAAAGTTCAGTTTGTCACCTCAGTTAATTCTGTTATTTTGACCTCTTTTATGGGCCTAATTTGTAAATACCATATTTTTGGAGAAAAATTAAAACTTTCATTTTTTGATATCTCTTCTGTTGTCCTCTTTGGCCGCTCGATCCCACACATGTGGTGTCAGAAGCGGGATCAGTAAATGAGGACACGGAATTTTTTTTCCCCCCTTTTTTCTTGACATCTGTTTTTTTTGGAGTGCACCATGCATCGTGGAGGAAGAGTTGTGAGACCTCGGACGGAGAACAAGGACATTAACAGTGGACTTGGAGTCCAGGAAGAGGAGCCGGAGGCTGGAGCTACAGGGGTTGCACCAGGTACTGAGGGTGAAGACGGGCATGAGCCAACATTGAAAAATCTAACTGATATTCTTCAGGCTTTTATGGGAAAGCAGGAGGCCAGAGACCTTCAACTACAGGAGGAAGCAAAACAACAAGAACATCGTTTCAAAGCTCTGCAGCACCAGTTTCAGCTTCTTCAAATGGAGGTGCAGGCTCGCACTTCTCCTCCTCCAGAACTCACATCATCAGCACCTGATCCTTCAGAGGTGTCTAGCGTTGACAATCAACTTTCACAACCAACATCTGCTCCAGAATGTGAACCGACAGCACCTAGCCGACCTCAATTTTCTCAACAACCAAGGTTGGAAAAACTCACAGAAAATGATGATGTGGAACATTTCCTTGTCACTTTTGAAAGAATTGCTACAGCATGCAAGTGGACCAGATCGGATTGGGTTTTACACCTTATTCCACTGCTCACTGGTAAGGCTAGGAGTGCTTATGTAAGCATGGATTTTGATGACTCACAGGATTATGACAAAGTGAAGACTGCCATTTTGCACAAATATGCTATCAACCCCGAGTCTTACAGGCAAAGGTTTCGGTCCTTGGAAGTTGGAGATGAGGAGACCCCCAAGGAGCTGTATGCCAGACTAAAAGAGCTGTATGACAAGTGGATTCAGCCTAAAGGTAAAACAACGAAAGAAATTTCTGAAATCCTAATCATGGAACAATATTTAAGAATGGTGTCACCTGAGCTACAGATTTGGATAAAAGAACACGGGCCTAAATCAGCAGCTGAAGTGGCCTCCCTGGCAGAGGTTTTTGTGGCTGCTCGAAAGAAAAACCTTCCGTGGAGCAACCTTGCATGGCAGGCCTCTAAAGACTCTCGGAGATCAACAAATCACCAATACCACCAGAGGTCTGCCCCAGGTGTGAGTAGAGCTCCTTTGGGGGAGAAGCAAGTAAAACCAGCAAAACCTTCCAGTAAAACACCAATTTGTTATTTGTGTGGACAGGAAGGACACATCAAACCATTATGTCCAAAAAATCCAGTGAAGCTCACTCAAATGTGCCTTGTTCCATTCCGTGGTTTTCTACCAGAAACTCAGGAAGGTGAATCTATGAAACTGATCACTGTAAAGATTAATGGGAAAAGTCATAAGGCTCTTGTAGACACAGGCAGCACACAGACTCTTGTGCAGAGGCAGCACATACCAGCAAATATTGTTTGTAACAGTGAGACCATCTCAATCTGTTGTGTGCATGGGGATAGGAAAATGTACCCCACTGCTGAACTGTATGTCGAAGTCCAAGGCCAGACATATCTGCTAAATGTTGGCGTTGTTGACAATCTGCCTTTTCCAGTGGTCCTAGGTAATGACCTTCCAGTACTTTTTGATTTGCTGGACAAAAAAGGAAACAGCACTGTTGCTGTTACAAGGGCACAGGCTCAACTTGGAGAGGAACAATCCCCACCTCTCAGTGCCTTGCCATTCTTTGACGCTGAGCTGGAGACAAGCCCGGGAAAGTCTCGCAAGCCACGAAGTCAACGAAGGCAAGAGAAATTTAAACGCACAGTTGTGAAGCCACAAAATGAAGGAATTCCAGACATGGCTTTGGGGTTTGAGTTGCCCACTGACATCAGTAACATGCAGCAGGATGATCCAACACTGTCTTTCTGTTTTTTGAAAGCTAATGAAATGGTTGAGTCCAAGAAAAGGAGGGAGTTCTTCCTGCATGATGGTGTTCTATATCGTCAGCGTGGGCAAACAAAGCAGCTAGTAGTCCCTCAGAGGGTCCGGGATGTAATACTCAACCTGGGCCACTCTATTCCCTGGGCCGGCCACCTTGGGAAGCACAAGACTGCTGCTCGCATTATTAAGCATTTTTTCTGGCCTGGTTTGCATGCAAATGTTGAACAATACTGTAAAAGTTGCCCTCAGTGCCAGAAGACGACCATCAAAAGTGCAGCTAAGGCCCCGCTCCAGCCTCTTCCGATAATTGGCACCCCCTTTGAACGCTTGGGCATGGATGTTGTTGGCCCTGTGGAAAGAAGCAGAGCTGGAAATCGTTACATGCTGGTCATTACAGATTATGCTACCAAATACCCTGAGGTGTTTGCTTTGAAAAATGTGAAGGCAAAAGCTGTGGCATTCTCTCTGGTGCAGTTCTTCTCAAGAGTGGGTTTCCCCAAAGAAATTTTAACAGACCAGGGGACTAACTTTATGTCTACACTGCTAAAACAGGTTTACCAGCTCCGGGGCATAAAGAGTATTCGAACAACCCCCTATCATCCACAGACGGATGGACTGACTGAGCGGTTTAATCAAACACTCAAGCAGATGCTCCGTAAGTTTGTTAATGATACTGGTTCTGATTGGGATCAGTGGCTTCCTTACCTCCTGTTTGCCTACAGGGAGGTTCCTCAGGCCTCAACAGGGTTTTCCCCATTTGAACTTCTCTATGGTTATGAAGTAAAGGGACCCCTGACCTTGCTGAGAGAGACCTGGGACAAAGACTGGGGGAGGGAAGGACCTGTTAATATAATTTCTTATGTCCTACAGATGAGAGAGAAACTGCAGAAGATGAGTGAACTGGCTCAAGTACACATGGCTGAGGCTCAGCGGTACCAGAAGACCTGGTATGACAGGAAAGCACGACACAAAAGCTTCCTCCCAGGTCAGAAGGTACTTGTGATGCTCCCAACAAGCGACAGTAAACTGCTGGCAAAATGGCAAGGCCCCTTTGTGGTGCAGAAAAAACTTGGAGCCACAACTTATCAAGTGTCTATGCCAGGTCACACACGTTCCAGCAGAGTGCTTCATGTGAATCTTTTGAAGGAATGGTTTCCAAGAGCTGAGGAGGCCCAGGTGCTGCTTATCCAGAATGTGAAGGAGGAAGAGGAGGTTGAATTTCTACCTACACCAATGGCCACCACTCTGGATTTGAGTCATCTGTCTCCAAACCAGCAATCCCAGGTAAAGGCACTGATCAACCCTGAGATATTTCAGGAGTGCCCCGGACGCACCAGTCTTGTGGAACATGACATTGTGCTGAAGGACCAGGCCACTGTAAGGCGGATGAGCTACAGAATACCAGAGCGTCTCCTGGTCCCATTAAAGAAAGAGGTGGAGTTCATGCTGTCTCTTGGAATCATCCAGCCCTCAAAAAGTGAGTGGTGTAATCCAGTGGTTTTGGTTCCCAAGAAGGACGGCTCAATCAGATTTTGCATTGACTTCAGATGCCTAAATGCAATGTCAAAATTTGATTCTTATCCAACTCCTCGTATCGACAGTCTCATTGAGCGTCTGGGGAAAGCAAAATACTTAACCACCATTGACCTCTGCAAAGGGTATTGGCAGGTGCCCCTTACTGCTCGGTCACAAGAGTACACCGCTTTCCGGACACCCTGGGGTCTTTATGAGTTTACTGTTCTCCCTTTTGGATTACATGGTGCCCCAGCAACTTTCCAGAGACTCATGGACCAGGTACTCGGCGGGCTTGAAAGCTTTGCATGCGCATATCTGGATGATATTGTTGTTTACAGCACAACATGGGATGAGCACTTGGAGCACCTGAAGAAAGTTCTGGAGTGTCTTCATTCAGTGGGACTGACCATTAATCCAGCCAAGTGTGTTCTGGCTCAGACTGAGACAGAGTACCTGGGGTTTACTATTGGAGGTGGGTTGATCAAACCGCAAATTAACAAAGTTCAAGCGATTGAGACCTGTCCTCTTCCTCAAACCAGGAAACAGCTAAGGTCATTTCTTGGCATGGTGGGCTTTTATCATCGTTTCATTCCAAACTTTTCAGCCCGAGCTGCTCCGCTAACAGACATGACTGGCTCAAGGTCTCCAAATCAGATCCAATGGACCATCAATGCTGTGGCTGCTTTTCGGGATCTGCAACACTCCCTAAGTACCAGCCCAGTACTTCACAGCCCAGACTTTGATAAGCCATTTACTCTACAAACTGATGCATCGGAGAGGGGCGTTGGCGCTGTGCTTCTCCAGGGGGTTTCTGGGGACCAACGTCCTGTGGCTTACATAAGTCGCAAGCTAATGCCTCGAGAAACTCGATATTCAACTGTCGAGAAGGAAGCACTTGCAATCAAGTGGGCCATGGACTCATTTAAATATTACCTTTTGGGGAGAGAGTTTACCCTCGAGACCGACCACAAAGCGTTATCCTGGTTGGAGAGGATGAAAGACACCAATGGGCGGATCACAAGATGGTACCTTGCCATGCAGCCGTTCTGCTTCAGTGTCAAGTACATCCCGGGCAAGAACAACGTAACTGCTGACTACCTCTCTCGCACTCCCAGCGAGAGTTTGGAAGGGGAGGGGAGTGTGATGGCAGCATACCCTGCCACACCCACAACAAAATGGTGGTAACCCCTCTGCACAACACATTTTATATTTATTTTTCCCCACATATTTTACACTTGCAGTTACACTCATAAATGAGCACACATTGGTTTGAGTTAAAATATACATTTATTTTTTGCTTATTTGTAACATCTATTTTGTTTGGTTTATTTATCTTGGTTTGTTAATTTCACCTGTTTTGAGTTTCCAGTGCAGAGGGTGTGCTGGTTGCTACAGGTGTGGTTGAGGTTCTGCTCCTGGAGCTGTGATGTGAGACCTGGCCAAAGGGGGAAATGAAGCCACCACAGCTCTTAAATGCTTGAGCCAGGGAATTGGGCAGGCGCCATCTCAGAAGCCTCCAAGGGGGAGAAATCATGGACTTCTTTAATGTTGTTTAACTTTCTTTCAGTTTATTGCTATTTATTTGTTCTAACTTTGTACTTCTGTTTTGTTCTCTTTCCACTGAAGAAAACCAAGTTTTGTGTTTAGTTTTGTCTGTAGTCTTTTGTTAAATGTTGTTAGTTCCCCCCCTCATGTTTTTCTAGTGGTCTGATCACCCACTATATATGTTCCCCTGTTGTGTCTTTGGTTAGGTCAGTTTCTTTCTGTTACTTGGTCTGTTCAGTTGGTTAAGTTAAAGTTCAGTTTGTCACCTCAGTTAATTCTGTTATTTTGACCTCTTTTATGGGCCTAATTTGTAAATACCATATTTTTGGAGAAAAATTAAAACTTTCATTTTTTGATATCTCTTCTGTTGTCCTCTTTGGCCGCTCGATCCCACACAGTCCTCCTGGCCCGTACTCTGAATTTTTAACTGAGTTTGCAGACTTTCTATCGACTATTCTTTTAGATTCTGATAAAATAATAATAGTTGGGGATTTAAGTGACTGTCTAGGAAACGCTTTCTCAGCGTTATTAGATAATGTTGGTTTCACACAAAATGTAAATGAACCCACTCACTGTCACAAGCACACCCTGGACCTTGTTCTGACTCATTTATAGAGATCAGCTGAGTGTGCTCCCTCATAACCCCACACTCTCAGATCACTTTCTAATCACCTTTTAGTTTGTTCTAGAGAACTCCACCGCTCCAATAAATAAAGAACAGCTCAGAAGAACATTGACTGACCGTTCTGTATCTGAATTTAAACTTACAGTCCAACCAGTATTTAGTAACATGCTGAGCAAACACTCTGAGAGCAGCTCCCATAGTTTAAGTCCCAGAAAAAATGATCAATTTGTTGATGACTCCAAGGATGCCCTCAGGAGAACACTTGATGTTGTTGCTCCTTTGAAACCAAAACTATTTAGACAAAACCATGGTGCATCACCGTGGTACAACGCTGAAACACGTTCCCTTAAACAAGTAACCCGTAAGTTAGAAAGAGAATGGTGCCGATCCGGCTCACAGCAGTCCCTGAATAACTGGAAATATAGCCTTTTAAATTATAAAAAATCTCTGTGTAAAGCCAGAACCCAATACTATTCAGCTTTAATAGCACAGAATGGAAGTAATCCGAGATTTCTTTTTAGTACTATAGTCAGACTGACCAGCAGTCACAGCTCAGTGGAACCACATATTCCTGCTACTCTCAGCTCTGAGGAATTTCTTTCATTCTTTGATTGTAAAATCCTAAATATTAGACAAAAGCTGAACAAAGTTCTCCCTACTATCAGCCCAGAGCAGAAACAAAGGCATCTATAGAAACCTCTGTAACATTAGACTTCTTCACTGCTGTAGATCTAGCAGAATTAACATCACTTATTACATCCTCCAAAACCTCAACTTGTCTTTTAGAGCCAATCCCCACTAAGCTTTTTAAAGAAACACTCCCCTCAATTAATGTAATTAATTAAACAAAAGCTCTCCTGAATAAAATTCTCTTGACCTGAGATTTAAAACACTCAACGGAATCTAACGCAGTGACAATGGGAGGGAGTTCCAAAGACAAGGAGCAACAGCTTGAAAGGAGACATCTCCTCTAGTCTTAAAGCTGGTTTTTGAAATGCTTAAAAAGATTATTTTTGGAAGACCTCAAGGATCGGGCCGAAGATTATGGGGTTAATAGGTCAGAGATGTACGTTGAGGCTTGACCATTCATAGCTCTAAAAACTAAAAGTAAAATTTTAAAATCAATTTGATACTTGATATGTGTAACAACGGCATGGAAACGTGTTGATCCATATGCAACTGGTTTAATGTTAGGGGACAGGAGCAAGACATGGCGATAGTCAAAATCCAGGTAAGGTTCAAAAACACCCCTGTCTGATGTGTGCAGGACGGAGAGCAAATAAACAGGCAAAGGTCATACACAATGCAAAGGAGCAGAGAATACACAGACAGTGGCACTTGGACTAAAACAAGACTACACACTGACAGATAGTATGAGCATGGCTTAAATAACGTGAGCTAATGACACAATGACGAAAAGCTGGGTGGACATGGACTGGATGCAGTGCATGCTGGGAGATGAAGTGAGGAAGGTGGAAGGCAGTTAATATTCAGGAGAGGACTCCTGCTGGTGGCTGGAGGGAGTGGTAGCTGGTTGACTCCTGACAATAGGTAACCAATGTAAAGCAGTCAATGGAGGAGTGATGTGTGTCCACTTACTGAAGGGGTCTCAAACTGGTGGCCCATGGGCAAATTGTGGCCCCCAAGATAATATTTTGCAGCCCGCGCCTTAATATGAAAGTTTAATGTTGGTGCGGCATGCCAGTTTTGTATGAATGGCCTTTTCCAGTGTTGTGAACGGAGCTGATGAACCAACCAATCACGGTGGGGTATGTGGCAGTTTGGGGGCGTGGTATTGGCCAGGCTTGAAGCAGGGAAACTTTTAGGCCAGCAGGATACTCCCCTCCCCAAACCACAATAATGAGTTCCTTACTTTTCTTTTTAGGAAGAAGGTAATTTTCTCAATACGTGCAGCCGGTGTTGAATTGATTTATTTTTTGTCTGCACAGGCTGGGAGGAAAGGTTAAGGTTAGAATTATGGTTACAGTTAATACACCAAATGCTTCCCCAGCACGACTATCTGCAGCTGTCCGCACTCCTGAAGGATGGGTCAGCTGCAAAGAATATCTGCCAGTTTAAGCCCTGTTTCTACTTCACCTATTTTGATTGGACTGTCCGCTATAACTGCAATGAAATTCTGAGTGGTGTTTACACTTTTGAAGCGACACATCAATTCCAGTGTTTATTTTTGACATGAAGAACATCTTTCTTATTCATTCGCTCTGAACACGCATAGAAGGAAGTGATGTGATCCTCCACCACTAAACAGAGGCAGGGAATACAAAGTAGAAAACATGATATAAAAATTTAAAAAAGGGGCAAATTGCATTCTGGAGTGCTGTAAGAAATGAAATATTATACACATTCATGCAGTACCTTGTTTTTCATGTTTTTGTAGAGCTTGAATAATAAAATAAAGAGCTTGAAATAAATAAACTGGATCTCTAAAAATCATCCTTGTCTGTATGTATGCATTGTACCATATTTTACAAACCATAAGGCGTGCCGTATCACTAGGCACAGTCTTAATTAGGGAGTCTATTTCTGTACTTAACCCATACACAAGGCGCACCATATGATTTCCGGCGCTGGTGTAAGCTGGCTGCCTTTGGAACGCTCGCTCTGACTTTCTCTCTTACTTTCTGCATTTTCTTTTTTTTTGTCATTAGGTAAAACATTATGTGTAATTGTCATTTCAATGTGATGTTTTGGGCCCTGTGACAGACTGGCGGCCAGTCCAGGGGTGTCCCCTGCCTTCGTCCATGAGTAGGCTCATTAGGTTAGGCTCCAGCAGCCCCGTGACCCCGAAAGGGGTTAAGCGGTTCAGAAAATGAATGAATGAATGAATGAATGTGACGTTTTGGGGTTTTAATTTGTAGGGCAAATTACATTGTAATTTTTAATTCCAAGCTGCATTTGATGTTGCATCACCATCACACTCAGTTCTCGTACATTTTTTAATTCTGTCTGACTTTCCTACCAGCTTTCTGAACTTATCAGAAGAGTCTTTCATCTTTACTTTTCTCTGGATCTAAATTTTTCTGTCATTGAACTCGCCATGGTTGTAATTCTCTTCATCGCTGACATTGACACACGATTGCTGCACTTTAGATTTAAGCATAAACCGTGACTAGAAACACTAATGGCTTTTGGGTAATGTAGCATTTTCAAATGAGTGACATTGTAGGCAAATTAATATAAAACTACAAAATGGCTCAGTTTTTACTTTTTGTCTACGTTCTCATTGGTTGCAGTGATGAGGAATTCTGGTTCTTCTTAGAGATCTTCTTTGGGATTGGCTCACAAAAAAGAGCCGGCTCTTTGGGCTTCCAAACAGCTCTTTAGGTTGCTTTCTTGTTTTATTTATTTAATTATCAACAACTATATAAAATTATGCACAAAATGAGTATGTTGTGTTGTACAAATAAACAGTCCTTTGGTTCAGTTTTATCTTTCTTTTATTTGACAAACACGTGCTTCCATCTTTCTGCTAGCTCGTTTCGGATCTTCTTCTTATCTCTCTTTTCCTCTCTCTGTCTGTCTCGCGATAACTCAGGAATATTGACTTTACTACATATTCCTCCCTTGTTTAGAACAAACCTTTCTATCACATAACATTTCCTATAATAAACAAATCACATTATTCCCAAATGAAAACTACATCACCAACTTTAAAATTGTGCTCCTTTGCTCTGCTGGTCTGGTCAGCATAGTGCTTCATTTTGGTTTTGTATTCCTCGAGATGCTTTCTGAGATCTGTTGCTTTCTCCTTTTCTGTTAGAGGTTGATCTTCTTTTTCAACATTTGGACATTTAGTGCGGATGTCTCTTCCAAACATTAACATGGCTGGTGTCTCTCCTGACGCTCTGTGTGGTGTCGAACAATATGCCATTAATATTTTTGGAAGTTCCTCTTTCCATGTCTTTCCCTCACATTTGCTTGTCCTGAGTGCTTTCTTTAGGTACCTGTGGAACCTCTCCACTTTACCATTGCTCTGTGGAAAATAAGGTGATGCACTGATGTGTTTAATTCCACATGACTTTAGAAATGACTCAAAAACCTGCCCTACAAACTGCCTGCCATTATCAGTAACAGCCTCTAGGGAATAGCCAAATCTAGTAAATTTCTTTGTCAGTTCTGTAACTACAGTAGCTGAGGATATGTCTGCAATAACTACAAGCCTAGTAGTCTATCACAGTCAGTATGTACTGGTTTTGGATAGGACCTACCAGATCCATACCAATCTTAGTCCATGGTCTCGGTGGTAGTTCTAGTGGTTGGAGGGGTTGATCTTCGTGCAGTAGCTGGTTGAGAATACAGACGGAGCAGTTTCTGATCAGTCTTTCTACATCCAAGTCCATGTTGGGCCAGTAGAATTTACTCCTTAGATATTGTTTGGTACGAACCACCCCTTGGTGAGTCTCGTGTCCAATCCTCAGTGCTTGCTTTACCATTTGTCTGGGTAACACTATCCTGTGTCCTCAAGGTATGAATCCATCATACGTACACAACTCTCTTGCACATCTGTTACATGGCTGCAGTTCTTCTGGAACTGGATTTGGCCATATTCCTGTCTCAACTATCTTATTTTGTTGTTTCAGTGTTTCATCCTCTGCTGTTTTCTGTTTTATGTCCTTAAAGCTCATAGCTTGTACTCCATGCATTGTCAGCGACAACACTGTCTACATATGTTTCCACATACTCGTTGTACTCAGTCTCAGGTAAAGGAAGTCGTGAGAGTAAGTCAGCTACATTGGACTTTACAACTATGTGTTCTATCTTGTAGTCATATGGTTGTAGTCTAAAGCCAAGTCTCTGTATTCGTGGAGGTGTCAGCGTAGCTTTGTCTGGGTTGAACATGTAAATGAGGGGTTTGTGGTCTGTTTACAAAGTAAACCTGCCTCCCCACAAGTAAGTTCTAAAATGTTCTACAGATCATACACAACCTAAAGCCTCGCGTTCTATCTGAGAATAGTGACGTTCAGTTGGAGTCAACGAACGACTTGCATAAGCTACTGGCTTGTTCTGTCCATCTATCTGGGTCTGTAGCAAAACTGTGCCTAGTCCTACTGGGCTTGCATCACTAATGACTATTGTAGGTGCACCTAGTTTAAAGTATGCCAGGCATGGCTCACACACCAACGCATCTTTCATTGCTTGGAATGAGCTCTCTGCTTCACTTGTCCATTCCAATACTTGTCCTTTTCTAGTCAGCTTCTGTAGTGGTTCTGATAAGTTTGCTTAGTTCGGTATGAATTTCATCAGAAATCCACAGGTGCCTAGGAACGAGCAGAGTAGCTGAACGTTTTCAGGTCTGGGTGCTTTGCAAATGGCTTCAACCTTTCTTGGGTCTGGTTTGATTCCTTCTGCAGTGATCACGTGTCCAAGTATCTCAATTTGCTGTAATTCAAAAATGCACTTGTCTCTGTTGAGGGTTAGGCCTCTGTCCTGAAATCTCTGAAAGACTTGCCTCAGTCTCTGTTCAAGCTCCTCTTCACTCTCTGCAAAGACCACTACATCATCCATGTAGCAAACCGTACCAGGAATCCCACATAACATGGTGTCCATAGCTTTCTGGTAGGCTTCTGGTGCACTTGATAATCCAAAGGGAACTTTTCAGAAACGGTAGCAACCTCTGTGTGTTATGAACGTTGTCAGGGGTCTGGATTCTGGTGTCAAGTCACACTGCCAAAACCCTTTCCTTGCATCTAGTTTAGCGAATACTTTAGCTCCTTGAACAGCCTGTAAGATGCTATCGACTGTTGGTACTGGGTGTCTTTCTCTGATCACGGCTCTGTTCACTTCTCTGAGGTCTACACATAGCCTCACTTCTTTTGTGTCCTTCTTTGGTACAATCAGGATGTTCGAAACCCATTCCGATCCTTCATTCACCTCTTCTATTATATCTTGTTCAAGCATTTTATCTAGTTCCTGGTTTACAGCTTCTAACATTGGGTAAGGGACTCTCCTCAAACCTGCTACAGGAGGGACTTTTTCATCAACTGTAACTTGTGACTGTAACCCTTAATCTGACCAAGTCCTTTAAAGACTTGTGCGTATTCTTTAACAAGCTCGCTGAATTGCTCTGTGTGCTCTACTCTGTTCACTTTTTCTCCTGTGTTAATATCTTTAACTCTAAGAGTTCTTTTCTACCTAGCAGTGCTTCTACATTACCTTCAATCACATATATGTTTTCTGTAACTATGTTGTTCTTCCATCTCAGTTCTGCCTCAAAGTAACCTACACACTTAAGCGGAGTAGTCTGAGCATAAGCATAGAATCTCTTTTTTGTAGGTTTCAGTTTTGTTTTAGTTGACATTATTCTCCTATAAATATCCTCTCCCATGAAGTTTCTGCTACTTCCTGTATCTATGAGCATTTTCAGCCATTGTCCATTCACCTTAGTTGTCTCAGTGCCTTCAGAGTCTACAGCATGGATAAACTCATCAGAGTCAGAAGCATTCTGTACTACTGCTCTCACTGGTTTACTTGACTTTATCTTTTCTTTCTCTCTATGCCTATCTTTAGTTTTTGTATGATCTTGTCCTGTCTGTGCCTTATTTTTCTTTTTAAAAACACACACGTGCTTAATGTCCTGTTTTCCGACAGAAAAGACACGTCGCTGTCTTTGCACCGCATTCATCCGCTGTGTGAGTGTTCAATCCACATCTGTAACACTGGGTGTCACTGTTGTTCAAATAAACAGTCCTTTGGTTCAGTTTTATCTTTTTTTTATTTGACAAACACGTGCTTCCATCTTTCTGCTAGCTCGTTTCTGATCTTCTTCTCTCTCTCTCTGTCTTTCTCGCGATAAACTCAGGAATATTGACTATACTACAGAATAACTAATGTAAAAAAAAGTGTTTTTATTAATATAAGTGTATAATATATGTGTGATGTTATTAACTCCTTCCAGACAAAATGTAAAAAATAGATAAGAAAACAAAAACAACTGTTTTTAACTTTTAACTATACACATTTTTTGTTTTGTCCTTTTAAACAAATTTGACGCAAAACAACAGAAAACACTGCAATCACAACACAAATACAAATAATAATGTGCAAAACCAGAAAGAAAGACTCATTCACAATAAAGGTTTTTCATTTAGAAATCCAGTTTTGAAGAAGTTTCTCTCAATTCTCAGGTGTCTGTACAGGTTGGTTGTGGAACATGTTTTAGATGAAATGACTTACCTGCAGACTCTACACTCTTCCTTTGTTTACAATAAAATGAAATGCTTCTTGATTTGGATTTTTTTTCCTGCTTTTAATCATTTTCTTTACTTTCGGTGTTGCTGTAGTTTGTTGTTGTTGCACCTTGATCATACTCGGTTCATGTGCTGCTTTGCGTGTAATCCACCAACCCGGCGCACGCCTCCGCTCAGCGCAAGATTAATTGACCTCTTTTGCTTGCCATAGGGTAACACTGCCCCGCTCATGCAAACTGTAGGCAAAAGCACGTATGTATTGCTTGTATCACGTGCATCTTGAAGAAAAAAAAAGCAAGAGGGTGATTTTTTTATTGCTCATAGGAAGGAGCTGCGGTTGTCGTTCACTCTGAAGAGACTCCCAGAAAACTGTTTCATTCGACACTGAATTGGTTGGCTCCCGCTCCCGTAAGAACTTGCCCCCGAGGCGGCCAATGAGAATTTGCCGCATGAATCACGTTTGGTGTGAATGCAGTTTTAGAAGAACTGTCTCAGTGGGATGATTCTTCTCAAAATCTGACTGAAAAGAATCAGAAATGTTGTGTTCTTCCAGGTACAAATTTAGTTGGACAGCAACCCCTCTCTCCAGCATTTTAGCAATGAAAGGAAGCTTCGAGGTCTAAATCTCTGATTTTCTTCCAGCACTCGCCAAGAGCAGAAGCTTTTCTCTGGCTCCCTTATAAATCTCTTAACCAAGGCTCTTTGGCTCATCTTTCCCCATTTCCCTGTGGCCCCTCTATGTTCTCTCACTTTCAAGAAAGATGGATCTGATCTGTTGGATTGGAAATGTGCTTGATCAAATCTTCTCCAACATGAGAGGTGGGAGAGTGGACCCCACTTTCCCAGGAGGTATGTTTGAGGCTGGACATGTGAATGACCCATTGGGCAAATGGAGCATTTTCGTCCTGTGGCAACAATGTTTACATCATTGGATTAATGATCTCCTGTTTTCTGCTGATTGGAACTGGCGGAATCTGATTTATCGGAACCTGGTGAAGCGGCTTACAGTGAAAGGCGGGCTGGGCGTGCTTTGCATTGGGGCACTTGGATCCGTACAGACTCAAACCGATAAACTGAACAGATTGGAGAACAAGATCAATGGTCTGTTTGCCCGCATGTATCGCATCGAGATCTCCCTTGGAGACTTTCATGGAGTGAGTTATGGCTGGACTTGGTGGAAACCAGAAAATTGACCTGGATCAGTGACTATTCTGCCACAAGCAGTACCCGAACATTCAGCAGAAGCTATGTCTGTCTGCACCTAAGCAAATCATCTCTAATCAAACATTTCCCAGGCAAAAGGCACACTCCCTTGACCGAACTAAAACAAATCTGCTAAAAGTGGGAAAAGCAGAGACAGTTGTCATGGAAACCTACATTCCTCCTGTCTACATGACCCTTCTGTAGTGACTGAACGTTAAGAAAATGGACAGCATAGAAACAACTCAGAACAAGGCAATTAGCTACAGAAGTTTTATTTCTTGTCACAAATCGTTGCTGTAACTTCCCACCTCCAGTAAATGCACCACTTGATTCTCTATCACCTTCACCTGGTCCCTCCTGCTCTTATACTGCTGACTCTCACCACACCACTGTCAGATCGTCATTTGTGCCAACAGTAATTTTAGTGTTCTAAGTCTCCTGTGTATTTTGATCCTGCCTCGTTTTTGACCACGTCTCTGCCTGAACCCCTCTGGATATTCCTGCTTGATGCCTTTCTGCCTTTTTGGGTTTTTGGATTTCTGTTTGTGTCAGGACTGTCTGCTCGGTTACTGGATCTTGGACTTACTATGGACTTTGATTTATGCTGCCCTGGATATAACTTTAAGAACTGAACTTTGAATAAAACCCCTTAAAAGACTGTTCTGATATTTTGGTCTTCTGTTGGATTTCTAAGGGTGCATGACAGAACGATCTGGCCAAGATATGGACCCTGCAAAGGCTCAGGAGTGGAGAACAGGAGTGGAGTCAGCGTTGACACAACAAGGAGCCCAGCTGGCCACCTTCGCTGATGGAGTTCAACAGATCATGCACAGGTTGGCAGATCTAACTCCTCCTCCTCCACCCATCCAGCAGCGCCCACCTGAACCAGCCACCGTCAGTCCCCAGACATCTCGTGAGACTCGGGTCGACACCCCAGAGAAGTATGGGGGGGAACCCGGTCTGTGCAGGGCTTTTCTGGTCCAGTGCTCATTATTGTTTGAAACTACAGCCATCCTCTTTTCCATCAGAGAGGGCTAAGGTGGCTTACTTATCTCACTTCTAAAGGGGAGAGCGAGACTGTGGGGAACAGCTGAGTGGGAACGCTTCTCTCCAGTGTGCCATTCGTTCAAGGACTTTTCAGAGGAGCTACGTTGCATTTTTGACCCGGCCCGTCCCGAAAGAGAGGCAGCTCGGACCCTTTTCCACCTTAAGCAGGGCAACCGCAGCATTACGGACTATGTTATTGATTTTCGCACGATGGCAGTGGACAGTCAATGGAACGCTGCAGTGTTATGGGACGCTTTCCATCAAGGACTATCTGACCATATTAAGGACGAACTCGCAGCACGAGAGGTGCCAAGAGACCTTAATAGTCTCATGGACCTTGCCAGCCGCATAGAGTTCAGTTTCAGGGAGAGACTACGGGAGAAAAACTCCTGGGGTTCCGCCAGAAGCAAGAGCGTCTCACCCATTAGCGTCCCTGTTTTACTGGAGGCACCAGAACCCATACAGCTGGGACGGTCCCGACTCACCCCTGAGGAGAGGGAGCAGCGAAGGCGGAATCATCTATGCTTCTACTGTAGAAAGGCAGGTCACATGGTCCGCACCTGTTCTGTAAAAGGACAAGGCTCAGTAGCGAAGGGGGGGAAACTACTGAGCCGATCCTTCACAGATTCACCTGCCTCCCCGGCCAGTTATTCGTGCTACTATTGGAACGACTACAGTAAGTCAGACAGTCCCGGTGTTCATTGATTCCGGGGCCGATTCGGAGTTTATGGACTTGCAGCTAGCCCAACGTTTGGGGGGTAACACTATCTCCTTTGGATAAGGCTATATTGGTCCGTGCAATCGACGACCACATATTACATAAGATACAGCTGAAGACTGAGCCCATATCAATGACCATGGAGGGGGGCAATCAGGAAAACATTCAGTTTTATGTTATCTCATCACCTCAGCTTCCACTCATCCTAGGGCACAGTTGGCTTCAAACTCATAATCCCCAATATTGACTGGCGTAACGGCAAGATTCTCGATTGGAGCATCAATTGTCTGACAACCTGTTACGAGACCTACCTGTGGTTCCCACTCCTCCTTCCACCAGCATGCCAGAGACTTATCCAAACCTCACAAGCCATCCCTTCTCAGTACCATGACCTGAAAGAAGTGTTTAATCTGGATCGTGCCAGTTCTCTTCCTCCTCATCGGTCATTTAACTGTTCCATCTACCTCCCCTTGGGGACCACGCCACCCCGGGTTCGGTTGTATTCCCTTTCAGAACCCGAGAGGGCAGCTATGGATGCATACATCAGGGACTCTCTGGTTGCAGGAATTATTCGTCCATCGTCTTCACCTGCGGGAGCAGGGTTTTTTTTGGGTGAAGAATGATGGATCTCTACGCCCTTGCATTTATTATAGAGGCCTCAATGAAATCACAGTCCGGAATAGATACCCACCCTGCCTCTCATCTTCACTGCCCTGGATCAATTACAGCAGGCTACCATTTTCACTAAGTTGGATCTCCGCAATGCCTATCACCTGGTTCGGATCAGAGAAGGGGATGAGTGGAAGACGGCGTCTAACACACCTACGGGTCACTAACGATATCTTGTCATGCCTTTCGGTTTAACCAATGCTCCGGCTGTTTTTCAGGGGATGGTAAATGAGGTTCTTTGGGACATGCTGAACACCTTTGTGTTCGTTTACCTGGAATCAGGAAGAGCATGTGTTTTCATGTCAGGTCAGTCCTGGGTTTTGCCAATTTTTACCGCAGATTATCTGTGGTTACAGTAACATCGCTACGCCACTCCACGCCTTGACTTCTGCCAAGTCTCTTTTTCAGTGGAACCCCTGCAGCAGAAGAGGCTTTCTCTGCCCTCAAACAGCGTTTCGTCTCAGCTCCTGTCCTTCGCATGCCGGACCCTCAACTGCAGTTCATTGTGGATGTGGACGCCTCTGCGTCAGGGGTGGGGGCCATTCAGTCTCAAAGGTATCCTGATGATTCTCGTGTTCACCCCTGTGCCTTCTATTCTAGGCTACTGTCCCCGGCAGAGCGGAATTTCTCTATAGGGGACAGGAGCTGCTGGCGGTCAAAGTAGCTTTGGAGGAGTGGCGACACTGGCTCGAAGGTGCCACACAACCTTTCCTTGTTTGGACCGACCACAGAAATCTGGAATATTTGAAGTCTGCCAAGAGACTCAAACCCTCGCCAGGCCAGGTGGGCTTTTTTTTTAAATCGGTTTTAACTTCTCTTTGCCGTATCGACCAGGCACCAAGAACGTCAAGCCAGATGCCCTGTCTAGGCAAAGGGATTCCCCTGTGCCCTGTGAGCCGGAGGACTACATTCTACCTCCTTCTGTCAGTTGTGTGCTACCCATACCCAGGTTGAGGAGGAGGGTGCTGCGGGCTCAACCAGTTGCGATGCCTGACAATGTCCTCCTGGGAGACTCTATGCTTGATGCCTTTCTGCCTTTTTGGGTTTTTGATTCTGGACTGTTTTTGGATTACGCTTCCTTGTCACGCCCTTTTGGAGATTCCTGTTTGTGCCCGGGACTGTCTGCTCGGTTACTGGATCTTGGACTTACTACGGACTTTGATTTAGGGCTGCTCTGGATATTACTTTAAGAACTGAACTTTGAATAAAAACCCCTTAAAAGACTGTTCTGATATTTTGGGTCTTCTGTTGGATTCTAAGGGTGCATTGACATTTCTAGCTTTGGATGGTGGGCGAGGAATCTTTATCTTCTTGAAGGGGACAGTGGAAGAAGGCATGAGGTAGCGGACATCTCTCATCCCAGCAGGAAGTGATTTGACTTGTAGTTCAGAGTGTCATTTGTAGTCAAAACAGGAGCATGCAGCAGAGATGCACAGAGTGTAGCAGAACGTGATGAGACTTGGTAGGACAGCGTGGGAACTCCTAATCGCATTGACAGGATAGAATAATAGAGACAAAAACAGTAGTTTGGTTGAGGATGGAAATTGGTCAGCACAGGAACTTGATCAAAACCAGAGTTACGAGGACAAGGCAGAGACGTGGTCGGGTAATGTCGCTGGGTCAGAACCATGAACTTGGCAAACCATGAAGCGTGCTGGAATAAGTAAAAAACTACTAAGAACTGAGCCTGATGTAACGAGGGACGGCAGGTGCACATGACACTTTCCCTAGATTTTAACAGCCTTGGTTGAGTTCATCGTAACGTCTGTGTCACAGAACGCTGTGGCGATGATGCATGACGGCCGCTAGGCTGGATGTATGCTTATTTGTGTTGACTTTCCATTTTTGTGAATCAATGTGCTTATAGGTTGATGTATTTTTGCTTTACTTCAATCTAAGCTGTTCTACAGTGACACAGATCGAAGATGCTTGATTTTTTCATCATTCCTGTACTCCCTTGTAGGTCTTTCTGGGCGATGAGCGCCCTCCAGATCTGCGTGGCTGCTGCCACCACTGGGCATTATGCTCAGTATGTTTTTACAATACCACAACCAATTTCCCTTGGGAACAATAAAGTATCTCTCTCATAATAAACAGGGTTTATTAAGGCGTGCTTTATGAGTTGAGGACTGACTTCGAGGACAGATTGATAAGGTTGACAACAGCAGAACCTTCACTCTGGAACACTTTTGGAAAAACAGAGGTAGGAATTATGTCCAGACGGCAGGACGAGGGTTTGATCTTATTCAGCAGAGAATGTCCTCCACTGTCACAGGAGAGAAAGTAGACCATGACTGTGAACCATGTAGGCTCTGAGAAAGCCAAACACTGACTGAATGAGGAATGGTTGCTCCAACATCCAAAACCTTAGTTAAAAAACCATGAAGAAATTAACTACAGTGAGCTAAGAAAGTTTGGGGAATTTATAGGCACAAGGAGAAACAAGAAAATTAAAGGGTTGAAACAATTTTGGGATTTATTTTATTTGAAGAAATAAGTTTACAAAAGAAAGCTGATCTGGCTTTTTTATCATTTCATTAAAAAAAAAAAATCAGATCTTTAAGATGCAACTTGTTGACTTCCTTGAAAGCGACACTTTATGACAGTCTTCTGGAGGAACAGATCTCTTCATTTATCCATGGAGAAGGCATTTCAGGCAGTGGCGGCCATTGCATGTCAGAGCTGAGTGTTCAGTTTCCTCCACCAAAACCATCCTCATTAATATTAACTATTTAATGTTCCTAACACCATCCTGTTATATATGAATATTATTTTATGGAGCAATTCCATCATAAGTGGATCATTCTTATAGAATTAATTCACTATATTTCACATATTGTAAAAACAAACACACAAGAAACAACGTACAAGTCTCCTTCCACTGCAATAATAACTGCAGCAAACATCAAAGTACAATTGACAACTCATTTAACTTTAAAATAAGCATTTTTATTTAAATCATTTGTTTTACAATAAATCCAACTAATTAAAAGATTAACTCCAGAGATCAGAGGGATCAGCCTGCATGTCATATATGACAGCTCTGTTCCTGCCAAAAATCTCATTAAAAAAGCAAATGGGAGGAAAAGACAAATAAGCATAACCCTGCTCTTTCAGAAATGCCGTGTGAGTCACAATGGCAGATCCCAAGCAACTTTGAAGAAAGTCAGCACAACGATTCATCTATTAAACCATTTTTTGATAGATGTGTGGTGGATGAAAATAAGAAAACTAAATCTGATGACTTCACAAAGAAGTTTGTTGTGCAGGTTGATGCCTCTGGTGTTGGCTTGGGAGCAGTACTAGCCCAAGGAAAGCCTAGAGAGGAGAAGCCGAGCCTGTTTCTCAGTAAGAAGTTGTTTGACAGAGACAAGAAATACTCCAAAATAGAGAAGGAGGCACTGGGTATTAAGTGGTCTATTGACTCCTTGAGATATTACCTTCTGGAAAAAAAACATCAGTTGGAGTTTAAAATTGTCATGAATTTTCTATGCCAATTCAATGCTGAATTTGGTCATGCATTTTGAAAACATATTTTGCAATTTACAAATCAATATTAAAAAGGATATTACAAGTTCTTGTTTGCTTTAAATCATTTTAAAGTAACTTAACTTTTTGTCCTAATGTGTGTGTTCTTACACATCAGTGTGTTGTAGTTGTGAGTCTTAGTCATTTAAAAAAGTAACAATGACATGGGGCAACAAGTGAGTGTGTTTGTGTTGGCTTAGATCAGTGGTGAGCAAATGCCAGAAATTCCCAGTGCACCTGAATGCAGCAATAGCAGGCTTTGAATGAAAGCACATAAGTGCGGAAATTCCGTGCAGTCCCTGAATTAAAAAGCAGCTGTGGCGAATGTGAGGATTATATCTGAGCAATAAAATCAGAATGAAATGTTTGAACAAACTCTGCAATGAATGTTTGTGGTGGTCAAGTGGGGAGGAAGGCAGACGCCTAAAAGTCATGGTTGTGAGTTCAAGCCCCGTGTCAGAGATGATGGTTGTCTCACCTGCCAAAGTGGCTAGTGAATAATTTTTCCTATCCTCCAAATAAGGTTTTACCCGCATTACCTGTGTTAATTTCGAACCCGGTATATGTAAATTAAAATTAAATCTAATTTAAGTTCACTTTCATTATACACAAACATCAAACCAGCAGCTGAGAGATGAATGTAAACTTTGTCTTTTAACTAAACTTTTTATTCTACATTCAGGTTGATGAACTGCAGTTTATCAGAGATCAGCTGTGCTACTTTGGAATCAGTTCTGAAGTCTAACCCGTCACATCTGACAGAACTGGACCTGAGCTACAACTACCTGAAGGATTCTGATGTTCAGCAGCTCCAGGATCTGTTGGAGAATCCAAACTTCAAACTGCAGACTCTGAAGTCAGTAGAGGGTTGGAGTCAGTTAAGCTTCTTCTAGCTGTTTAGTTACAAAGTTTAGTGAGATTCTGCAGATCACACAGAGACACTGGTGGACGCTGGAATGAAGGACCTGCAGTTTGGTTTGCTGTGAAAGAGAAAACTGAAACTGAGGAGAAGCTTCCAGGAGTGTGCGACCGACCAAATGAGTCCAAGAACACGAGGAAGACTCATCCAGAGGTCATCAAAGAAGAGCCGTCCACTCAGTTAAGGTCAGAGTTCATGAGTCAACAGTCAGAACAACAAAAAGAGAGTTCATAAAGAGAATGCTGAGCAAAAACAACAAAAGACTCCTCTCACATTTGAGGAAAACATCTGGATCATCTCCACAACTTCTGCATAAAGATTCTGTGGACTGATGAGAGACTGAGGAATGTTCCATCTGGACTCCAACTGACTCTGATGACACACATGGGGGGGGCCTTTTTATGAATCATAAAAATTGCAAGAGGGGCAACAAGGAGGGGGACATGCATTTGAAACATTTCAAAAGCAGATGAAGAAGTCAAACATGTGGCCTTTTATGTGCTCCTGCAAAGTACAGCAGTTCATTTGGATGGACGCTCTAATCAACCCCTTCTGATTCTGTTTATTAAAATAATCTCTCTAACTGTGGCCTGTGTTCTTGTTCTTTTTTCATGAGCAGGTCTTGTAGTGAAGTTGCCGCTTTAAGCGGTATATGAATAAAGGTTCCAAATAGGATCCTGTGCCGGTGAGAATTGATCTCAAAACCAAGGTAACAAATGATAAAGTCCTTGTGAAACAAGTAAGAAATTGTCTTTGTCCTGCGCCAAAGCAGGAAGGATAAGTTCTGCCTTGTTATTATTGGATGCTAACGAGGTGAGGTGTCAAGTCGATGCGTTT